>CATIWF010144639.1:0-48632 GCA_949630135.1 Balakata baccata
TTTATCAATTTTATCAACTGTTAATTGTTTGCTGTTTTACAGTGGATCATCTATATATTTTTATGCAGTTGGTAACTTTTGCATTTGTTATATATCTTTGAGAATTATTTTTCTCCCTTTATTTTTAGAAGGTTTGATTTAATTATGGACAAGCAACAATTAATAACATTTTAATTACCATTTAGCTTAAAGTAACCATTATTCAAAATGATGATAAACTATCATATAAGTTTATAAATATAACCATAATTTTTTAAATTGCTAAATACAATATAAAATTATAAATACTGTGTTAATTATATACATTTGACACTTCTAAGATGTGAAATGAGATGATAAATTTCACTTTTTTCTTAAGTAAAGGATAAGAGTGGCAACGAGACAGGTTTGGAGTAAATTTTTTCATTTCTATCCTTGACCTCACCCCGAACCCCAATTGGAAAATTTTTTGCTTCATGTCCATGCTCCATATGGGAACATAGATCCTCGACCCCGATCAAATCTCTAATTTTATTAAAAAATTCTACTTTGTTTTAAAATTTAAATTATTTTATATTTTAATTATTGAGTAATTACGTAATTTTATGAAATAAAAATTGTTTTTTTTAAATAAGTGTTATATTTTTATTTTGTTATTTTTCAGAAATTAATTATGTTAAAAATATAAATATTTATTATATATAATAAAATATATTGTGGCTGGTTCGGAGGAGCACATATATATGCTGTCCCCACCATAAAAGACTTTGGATTCGAGGAAGTTCGGAGCGGGGCAAAAATAAAAATAAAAAACTATTTTATCCTTTAACGAGTGTCTCTGATAGCGAACCTGGTAATGAATGGTTGACATAAAAAAAAAAGTATATATATTTGATATTTGTATATTGGTAGTGATGGGGTGCAAATTAAACAAATGGAGAGATAAGATAATTCTGAGCATCATTGGTTTGAAAGGTATATATATGTCCAACAAATAGAGAACAGGACCACCAATTTGTGTAAACTGGTCAACAAGAAAAAAAGAGTTCCACTCTTCTCCACTAATACTTTGTTTGTTGTTAGCACTAATTAATAACTTAAATATTTTTTATAATCGATTTTATATTTATAAAATATAAAAATAAGAATAGCACTATTATTAACTGTTTTAGTAAATCAATATGTAAACCTCATTTAGGAAAAAAATTTATTTTCCAACTTTCATTGGTAGATGTAAGGAGTTGTTGTGAATTGCTATATGCATGGAATGTAAACATACAATTGAGATATAATTGGTAATATTAACACTAAAAAGTAATTAGATTATAATTGGTTATTCAAGGTCAAGCAATATAATATTAGATTCCATTTTAAGTATATGAAAATTACAATAGATTTTGACCAAATGATTGATCTTCAAATCATATTCATTATGTTGGAAATGGTTAGCGGGGTTAATAACATAAATGTTGCTATTAAATATTTTAGTTTTTATAAATTGGTACCATTAGCAATTTGGTATCCAAATTTAATTTCTAATAAAAAAATAATGTCACAACCGGAAAATATGTCATGTTAGCATGTCATATCAATAGAAATTATATTTTTTAGCAACTATATCATATTTTTTTAATTAGAAATTAAATTTGAGTACTATGCTCTAACTTTTTTAAAATATTGGATACCGATTTTTAACATAGTGATAAGTATTGATACTATTTATATTATTAGCTCCCTATTAGAGATTTGAACTTGAAATATTACATTTTTTATCAACAGACCATTACCATTAATTAATTAAGCTAAACTTATTGGTGATGAAAATGATTATTATTTTGTATATATAACATTTGTGACAAAAAAGAATATTTATATACAAGAGCAAAAATCCTTTGTGCAGCCGTAGCTATCAAAGGGAGATGTTGACCATAATTAATAATTAATTACGTGTTAGCAGGCCAACTACCTAATTCTCTTGTTCATATTTTTTCTATGCTTACTTAGAGTCTTTTGTATGAAGCCAGGGGGTTATCTGTACCTTTCAACCATAAAAACCACACTCTTACCTCTTTCTATCTGCCCTTTTTCCCAGGAAATCCGGCAATTTTTTCTCATCAACATTCTTAGACTTTCCTTCCTTTTCCACACAATCACACAAAAGCTAGACCAATAGTCATTCTTTGTTTGTTTGTTTGTTTGATTCTGTGTTAGTGTTGTTTCTATGTACTGAGCAGCTGGCCAGCCAATATTAATGTTTGGTTGCAGGAATGGTGTCATCAGAAGATTTCAGTTTTCCAAAGATAGCAAACCCATTTCCTCAGTTTGCAGTTTCACCCTCCTTGTGGAGAGTATCTTCTGTTGTTTATCCTGATGATGATGATGATGAGACAGAGGGTGTACAGAAAGAGGAGAAGATGGATTTGCTATGGGAGGATTTCAATGAGGAGATTCAAAGGGTATCTTCTTCTTCTTCCTCCGCCAACCAGAAACATGAGCTGCAGCTTTGCTGTATTTATCAGCCTACTAAGAAACAAAGCTTGGTGTTTATATTCAAGTTTATTAAGAAGATTTTCTTGCTTCACAAATCAACTCAAATCAAGAACAAATGAGCAAATTCAACTGTATGTTGTGTAAAAAAGGTAGTATTGAACCCACAGGTATAGCCTAACGGTAGGTTTATCTGTTGATTTGAGTTAGGATTAAGTTTGATTCCTCCTCCTGCAGTTGTAAACCAAAAAAAATGGTAATATTTATTATATGTCACAGTTAAAATTTGTGCTGATCAGTGTTAGATTTCTAGTTATTTGGATTTATCAGTACTATGAATCCATCACAGATTCACAAGAGCCAGCATGTGTTGTGAGATTCAGTTGTACCCAACCCAGAATTATTATTTGCAATTTGGGTTTGTTCTCAGTGTACAAATAAATATGTTACTGTTTTATAGGCATTTCTTTAACTATATATGGTGAAAAACAAATTTTATGTTTTTGCTTATTTTGTTTTACATTAATTATTAATTATGGCATATAAAAATTAAAAGATAATTCACATTAATTTGTTAATAATATGAAGGTATTATAATTTATGAAAAAATTAATTATATATATTTTTAAAAAAAATTCTAATTTGAAACAAATTAAAAAATAAATATTTTTTTAATAAAAAATGCAGGTTAAGGAAATTGCCAATGATATATATTTTTCTAAATTCAAAAATTTATTGGGGGATATATTAAGCATAAAAGTAAAATACTCTTCTAAAATTTTAAAAATATTTCACACGGAAGATTAGGAACGTATTTACTTTCAGAGAATTATTTTCCGTTTTCATTATTCAATTTTCAAAGAAAATGAAAGAACCTGTTTATTTTGGAGAATTTTCCACCTTCTTAGAAAATTTTCCAAAATAAAAATATAAAATATAGCTCTGTATTTACTTTGATTATTTTCATAAAAATTTCAATTGAAAACTATTTTTACTGTTTTCATAATTTTAAAAGAAAAATATAAAACAAGTTGTTGTTTTGTAGAGCTTTCTTTACTAAATTTCACTCTTGAAAATATGGAGTTTTCACTTTTGAAAACGCAAAGTTTTCATAAATACGGTGTTTTTTGTTGGGGCTTTTGTTACTCATTCTTTATCCAGTAATAAAATGATTTCTGCCTCTGCTCGGTGAAGGCTCTTATACTATCATCGTCACGTTGTTGCCGACTCTTTGTAGTCGGTGACTTCCGGTGATCCTATACTCTCTTCGTCTCATCGTTGCTGACTCTGCTTCAGTATTTTTCAGTCTACATATAAGGTATTTTTAAAGAAATCATCACTACTTTGTTGGCCTTCGTTTTTCTTAACGATAATCAACAAATTGGGGTTCCAGTTCTGATCAAAAGCTCTTAGGCTGGCTTCATCTTTGTTGGCTTTCAGTTTCCTTTATGATTTTCATATTTACCATGCATTAGTTTGTTGATTAGGTTGTTGGTTGAAATTAATTTACTTGAGATTTAGTTTAATTTTTGGGGTGAGCTATCTTCATGATGCATTAGCTTGAGTTTAGATTTGAGTGCACGAGGTTGTAAGGAATAGTTTATAAGAAAAATTTGTAATCTCCGATTCTAGAAACAGAGTCATGGTTGTAAATTTAGGAATGGACAGAGGTGTTCTTATTTAGTCCATCCTATTCTTTGCAGCACTGATCTGATTGTTGTCTTATTTGGTTATTGATTACAGTTTTTACCGCTTTATAAGTTTTTGTAGGGACACTTTGCTTTATCAGTACTAATCTTATTGTTGACATGATAGTAACTTGCTAGTAGTATGATATTACTTTGTGATTTTCATATGCAAATTATAATCTGTAATTTTTTATGCCATTCCCATATTTTAAAATAGGATTTCAGTCATTTTCTATCTAGTGTTCTTTTGTGCTTTGCCTACCTATCACTATTAAAAAAAAATAATTAAAAAAATTCATATAATAAATTTGGTGATACCATAGTATTCATATAATAAAGTATTCATACTTCCAATTTAACAAATGATAGTTCTAGTAGTGATGATGATGATTGTGTAATTGATTTAATGATGGCTAGATATGTAATTGATTTAATGATGGCTAGATATTTCATTGAACATGAACGTGATTTTGTGGAAAGGATCCCCTGTAAGACATCTATGCTTAGTGGGAAAGAGTACATTAAGGAAATATTATTAGGAAATCTAACTAGATGTTATGAGAGCTTTCACATGGCACCATATGTATTTATCAACTTGTGTAATAGATTGAAACTTACGGGATTATTAAGAGATAGTAAAAATGTTAGTGTAGAAGAAGGATTGGCTATGGGATTGTCAATATTGTGTCATGCTTTTCATCAAAGAATTGTGGCTAAGAGCGGTGCATAAATGGATAAAAATGGTAATTAGGGTCTTAACAACTTTTGACACATTTAATAAAATATAAAAATAGGGGCCAAGTACAATTAGAAATTCATAATAATCCAAAATGGTATCCATATTTTGAGGTATATATGTTGATTAACTTTTATTATATTGATATTTATATTTATTCATATTAATTTTTGTTATATCTTTTTATAGAAATGTATAAGTGCAATAGATGGTACTCATGTAGCAGTTTGATCTCTTGCATTAAAACAAAAAACTTTTCATAATAGAAAAGCAACGCTTGTCATATAAAATATTATGATAGTTTGTTCTCATGATATGATCTTCATATATGTGTATACTGGTTGGAAAGGAATAACAAATGACTCACGTGTGTTTCTTGATGCATTAACGAGACAAGGAAATGATTTTCCATTTCCTCCGGATGGTATTTTTAGTAACACTCCTTACCCTACTCTATAATAGCAAAGTAAGAGAGCAATGCAGACTTGTTTGTGTCGAAAACTTCACTATAGAAAAATCCTTATTTTATTGTTATTATTTTTATTTTTTCAAAACTATGCATACTTCTAAATAATTTTTTTTTAATTTAATTTTTTTTCACCTTCCAAATTTTATAAACTGTATTTTATAATTAAACATATAATTACAATAATATTATACTCATAATATGTGTTACACATCCCATATATTCTACATGAGAGAAAACCTTAATTAAATATTACAAATTTTTAATAAAATATAGCTCTTCTAACCTCTGATTTTATTGATCCTACGTGAAGGAAAAATTACTCACCCTAAGCTACTAGTTTAGTGGCGCTTCATAGAATAAAAATCTTTTATATATATTCCATATATATTTATACATGCCACATCTTTATATTCCATACATCACAAATAAAATTTCACATTTAAACACAATTTATTATGTAATATGAATTTAATTATTTCAAACTTAACATGTATGCAAAAGTTTTACTTTAATTAATTTTATTTATAATATTTTTCTTTTTTTCTTATTATTTTTATTCAAGCTCATAACATCTGTGTGCGAACTCGTTAATAGAAATATTTGGTTGCTATTTCCAGTCTTTTAAAATAATGTCATCACCAGCTATTTAATTAATTTCCCATTTTCGGCTGTTTTTTAAACTGATGTCATCACCAACTTTTTATTTATTTGCCAATATCGGTTTTTTTTATAGTGTCATTTCCAGCTTTACAATACTTTATCGTGCACATTTTATTTTTTTCCCTGATTAACATGCCAAACTATCTACTATTTTAGTTCAAGGCTAGATGTATTCGGGTTTTGACATTTTTTGTTGTCATAAATTTATTATTCCTTTTTTATAAGTATATCATATATATCATATGTTCACATAAACCAAAATTTCCAACAAGTAACATATACAAATCATACCATATGAGAATTATCAAAATACAAATTTACAAGCTCATGGTAGATTCTGGCCCTGAGTTTGAGCCTCAATTTTAGCTCATTTCTTGTTTGATTCAAATCCTATGGTTTTCTATCAACTTTTAGCATAACGTGTTAGCTTGATTTTGCAAAAAGCATTATTGGAATTCGAATTTTCTGTCAAAAGTTATGACCAAATTACTGAGTGGTATTTGATCAATTTCTGTCCAGTATTTTTTTTTTGTTCACTTAGGTCCGAGATATTGCAGTCGATTTTTTTAGCTAGTTGCAAAATGTATTTCAACTTAAGTTCTTCATAGCATTTTTAGCATTATGTGTTAGTTATCATATCTCATTGGTTTTATGCCAATCCAACTACTGCAATATAAGTTATGATCAATATTGTCAAGGATGTTTAAGTGCATGTGTGATATGACACTTATTGGATTCACTGCAAATTAATTAATGTCATAACCCTATGTAATCATGTTATGCCCAAAACTTCCATATTATAAACACAAATATAAAACTCAACATTACACACCAATTTACCAAAAAATTCTAAAAAACCTATTTATCACATATAGTATTTTAAATCCCATGCATAATGTACATTATACATAATTTCATAATTTTATGGCATGCAAAATTTTTATCCAAAATGCACTTACCTAATCAGCCCCAAGTCCTTCTCTTTTCCTTTTTTTTTCCTTCACTTGCTAAATGACAATTTCTTTCCCTTTGTCTATCTCTTAGTGACAACATGTTTGGCCTTAACATAAAAAAAAAAGTCATTCAATAACACATTCAACCAATGTTTATGCATAAACAATATTTAATATCCTTAATGCTTATCTACCCCATCCCCTATCTTTATTTCTTCATCTCTTTATCTTATTTATGTTCATTTTAATCAAAAGTCATTCCCTCGACTTAATACAAACAAAATAGCCCTAAACATATCATGCCCTTATCCTTAATATTCATCATCTACAAGTCACATAATAACTATTAACACTTCTAAATATCCTCTTAACTCTCCCTTCATTAGACAATCCCATACATCTCCTTACAGGTTTTATTCTTTTAGTTTTCAAGCCACAAAATTATTATTTACAATAACTCAAGGCTCAACTCCATCACTTCCAATACAAAACAACCATTCTCAACACAAGTCCATACAACATCAATAAACCCTAATCTAACAATACCATATATAACAATCAACCACAATCTCAAATAGGTAGAAAAATGTTGAATTTAAGAAGAGCAAACTCACCTTGATATTTCCACAAGGGTGGCCAAAATCTTCACAAATTTTTCTTCATTTTTTTCTTTTATTCTTCTTTCCTTCTTCCTTTCTAGCTCTCTTTTATAGTGTAACTCTTCAATTATTTGGTTTCTCTATATTTGAACCCTTTTTTTCCACTCTATTAGAAGCTTGATGAACTTAAAAATGGAAGGTTATGGCTATGGTCAGGGTTGGCCAAAGAGGAGGAGAAGAAGAGAAAAATGTTGAATTTAAGAAGAACAAACTCACCTTGATATTTCTACAAGGGTGGCCGAAATCTTCACAAATTTTTCTTCATTTTTTTCTTTTGTTTTTCTTTCCTTTTTCCTTTCTAACTCTCTTTTATAGTGTAACTCTTCAATTTTTTGGTTTCTCTCTATCTAAACTCTTTTTTTCCACCCTATTAGAAGCTTGATGAACTTAACAATGGAAGGTTATGGCTATGGTCAGGGTCAGCCAAAGAGGAGGAGAAGAAGAAGATGATAGTCTTTGGTGATAAGTGAAAAAAGCCACCCAAAAATTGACTTTTATAACGAGGTTAAATTGTATAGGTCCCACTAATTAATTTAATTTTTCTTCCTATTGGTCAATTAGCTTAATTAATCTTGATTAATATTTAATTATAAGAAATTCCATTTCTACCACGCAATTCCCTAATTTTTACACAATTTCCTCTAACAAATTCAAAAATACCAATTTTTCCGTAGAGAAATTTTATTTTTTTCCATTCTTGCACTAATCTTTTAAATTTCCAAATAATAATAATACTTCTAGTTATTTTTCCTTATAATATGTCATTTTTCTGTAGTTCTAAATTTAGACTTCGACCAGACCGGCATACCCACTTTTAGCCACGTGCAATCGAAATCTAAATCACCAGACGTTACATTTTTTTTTTGACATAGTTGCTTAAAAGTTAACAAGTATTTATAATTAATAATAAGCTTTTCATATTGCAAGTTATTATTATACTGGATATGTTGGATATCTAAATATTGCCGGATTTTTAGTATTGTATCGTGGTGAAAGATATCATCTCAATGATTTTTGTGGACGAGGAAGAATTACAAGAAATTATGAATTATTTAATCAGACATTTATCATTGTACAATGTGATAGAAAGGGTAATTACTATATTAAAAGCTAGATTTCCAATTTTAAAGTCTACCAAACTATCATTTGCTTAGACAAAAGTTAATTCCTATTGCATGTTGTTCCTTGTATAGTTTCATCGAGATGAAAGATAAAGCATATCAATTATTTACATTATACGAAAGAAAATGATTGATCATAAATGAAGAAATTGGTATTAGTGTAGTTCGTGATGACATTCAAGTAGATCTATCACAGCAACAACAAATGAGCATTGTTCGAAAAAATGTTGCAGACCAACTCTGGAATGATTATAATCATTGTATTAGAAATTATAATATTTTATGATTTATTTTATTATTGAACTATATACTTTGATTAATTTCATATGGAGAAATATTTCTTTAGTGACTTATTATAATCATTTTGATGAATTAATAATTTTTAGTTTTTTTTTCAATGAAAAATTTCTTAATAAAAGAAAATAAAAATTGAATATAACGTGAAGACAATGATAAACGATACATATTTGGAGAGGGTGAAGAGATATTTGGAGAAAGGAGAAATTAAAGGAACATAACAAGAATCAATCCACCATTGAAGGAAAGCAAGCCTCTTCTATTCGAACGCTTTATTTCACAAGGCCATAACGTTGACCTAATTGAACCTGGTCGTCTTCTTTGCTCCATGAAAGTCCCTCCTCGCTTACTGGAACTCATTGCACGCATTACCCATTTCATCAAACAACTTTATAATTCTCCCTTTTTAAAAAAAAGGGAAGTTGAATATATTTTTGTTAAGAATTCTGGGAATTTCTTGCATGGTGGAACTCCAGCTACTCTCGTTGATTTGTTGGGCTCTGCTGTAATATACACTGCTGGAACTCTAGTTCACCTCCATGCATTTGATGTTTGACGTTTCCCTTAATTCTTGCCTGTTGATTTTGATAGTAGCATCGATACCAAGTCAATGGTGCGGTTTGATCTGCATAATCAAGAAAATTTTAAGCCATCACAATCACAAATCAGCCAATTACTTCGTAACCAAATATTGTCTACTTTGTGAGGATGGGGCAGTCCTTTCATAGCTAATTCATTGTTTACTAAATAATTGGATACTATGCACTTAAGAACACAAGTAATTTATGATCAAGAAAGAATAAATCGTATTCTTTGTGGATTTATTTTCTGTTGTATACCTTTTTGGTTTTTGTTATAAAAATTTATCTCTTTTATACCCTTTAATGCTATTATTCTCACTTTATCAAAAAGAGAAGGTCAGCCTACAAGCATCATTGTTTTATCTTGTGGGTTTAGTTGTATGACTATTTGACTTGGTAATTCATAAATTGTGGTCCTGTGCTCTCACAAATAAAATGTTGGATTAAGACTACCATATTTGTGTTATGCATAATTGTTAAATAGGACGGGTTACTAGTTCCATAGTGCAGCTTGATGGGCAGAAAGCTTATGCAACTTATTATATTTCTTTGCTGTAGTTGACGTACTTATGATAAATATTCATAACTTGTGAAGTAAAATTAAGCAGTAAAAATATGGGATTTCTGCCTGGAGGTTTCATTTGTTTGGTGGTTTTTTGGCTATTTTGTAGCTCATTTAACATTACCATATACCGAAAATATTGCATAAAAAATTTATAGTGTAAATAATATACATGCTATTCTGATGTGCAAGCTATGGTTTTTGCTTTTCATTCAGGAAGAAAGTGAGACTGAGGCAAGCGTTCTACATGTCGGTAAGGCTGTTCGGAGTTGCTAGTGTTGAATTCAAGAAGAAAAAAACAGGGAAAATTATTGCTCAGGGGCGTCACTCCAAATACCTTGCTGTCTTCAGCAAAATGTAAATACCCATTACAAATAGCAATAACCATACCATTCTTTGAAACTTTTAGATTCGGAAGGTGTATGACTCTTGATATATGTGCTAATAACGGACTCTCCATTAAAAGTATAATCTGTTGTAATGAATGATAAAAGTGACAATATTACAATATTGAGATTAAGATACCAACTTATGCATTGGTTAGCATTTTTTGGACAACCAAATTGGATGAAAGTATTATCCTGATCCCGGAATTAGATCAAATTTGTAAGCTTTTTTGACACCCAACAACAATCCCCAACACATCATGATCCTGAAATGAAACACCTCCTGCTCCCGAAATTAGATCAAATTGGCACCCAGCTTTCAATTTACTGCCGTTTTATCCTATTTTGTATAGCAATTATATCAACCTGTGTTCAGTAAATTGCCCCCTTCTTATCCCCCATCAAAGCAACATGGAATGGATTATCTTGTCTAAAATAGGAACAAAGGAAGGACAAGAAAAATAAAAGCAAAATTTGCTTGGCCATTCATAAAGACTAAAATTAGCAGACGGGTTGTAATTGTTCATACAAATTTGTTTAGTTAGAAGAGTTGATGCCTGCATCAATCAGATTCTTTAGAGAAACTAGTTGTCACTCCTAACGCATCTCCCAAGTTAATTGTGCTTCTCATGGTTCTCCTACCAATTCCTCCATTGCCCTTCCTCATCATTGCAGCAAATTCTCCATAGTCTATTTGTCCATCCTGCAAAACATATCATGAGCAGTTGATCATTCAGCGCCATAGAAACAATAACAAATAACTCAGCTTTTGATTGTAGCATCGAGAAAAGGAGAGGAGAGTGTTAAAATAACAAGTTCCTTCTTTGTGTACTCTCTTTCACACCTATCAGTAAGCAGCCCTACAATGGGGTTGCGCGTGAGTGTGAAAGAAGAAATAGTGCACTGAGTACTGAAACAATGAATTGATGGATCAAGCTTTGCATGCAAAAACTGAAGACTTATTTTTCAAAATGTGGTTCAATCCCTTCTGGATGCTTTATTCAATCATAAAGTAAAAAGGTTCTTCAGAGTTTTCTTAAAGAAAATGAACTTAGGAGAGTGGACTTGCATTATCTTGATCAATTTCTTTTATCATTTCATCAAGATGGAGCTCACTTAAGCCGAACTCTTTGCAGGCTTGTTGAAGCTCATCGATGGTTATGTAACCACTACCGTCTTTGTCAAAGAAAGAGAAAGCTGACACCAAATTTTCCTCTCTTTCCAACTTATTCAAGTGTACAGTAGCAGCAAGGAATTCACCATAGTCAATTGTACCACTGTTGTCAATATCAGCCTGCAACCACTCACAAGATATGTATCTCCTGTTAAACCAGGAAAGCAAAACCTAAAGCTGATTACAATTGGCTGGAATGATAACTCTTACTGCATCCATCAGGTCCCTTATCTCAGACTCCATAAGTTCAGAGCCTACACGCTTTAAGCCTTCTTTTAATTCATCAAAAGTTATTGTCCCACTGTTGTCAGTATCTATCATTTTGAACAACTCTTTCAAACCACCAATCTCTTCTTCAGAAAGCCTCTCTGCTATGACCTAAAAATTAGTACAAAAAGTCAGGATTCTCATTTAATTTGATCATCTTCACAATAGAATATGTACTACTGCAACTATATATATATATATATATATATACAAACAAAAATATGCAATCTTCCTTAGTATTAGTGAAATCAGAGAGAAACCAATATAATACAAATGTGAACATAGTTACATCCATGTCAATGTGTTATAAATGAACGGTTAAAAAAAACTTAGTACAGGACTACTGCAATTTAAATTGAATATGTTAATAGCCAGTTAGCTCTAAAAGTTAAACAAGCACGAGCTCAGGACTAGCATTATATTTAAGAATCTGAATATATTATTTGGAATGTTGAAGTAAACCACCCCACACCGCACCAAACAGAAAATGCAGAAACACATTCATGTGTGGGAGGATTGCATACAAGATTTCTGTTTAGATACAGCTGTAGATAGTGATCTGCAGATATAATGTTTTCTTGAGAGGTGATAATGGTAGCGGAAGAATTTAAGGATGAGTTTTCAAATGTAAGGCACAAGCAAAGTTTAGCATCTTTGTCATACCCTCATCCCTTCTGCACTCAATTTTCATGTAAGCTAAATTGTACAGACCTCAATGCTTTCGATAGTTTTTTTATGAGCAAAGACACCTTCTCAGATGAATGTTCAAAGCATATTGTTCAGAACTAATGCATATTTCCATTAACTAGTCAGCATGTTCTTTTACATGCATGCAATTTAACATAGAGATAATATTCTTAACAAAATCAAAGACAAAAAAATGGATTAGCTCATATGAAGTTTCTGTTGATAGGTGTCTCGTGGGTAAGTTTAGGACGTTATGAGGCATATTATGAGGCCTAAACAAGATGCATGCCTCATAACTAGCAGACACACAACAATAACTACATTATAATGCAATTTAAGGGATAAAACTATGTACATCTTCAGAGACTTACTCGCAAGGCCATCTTCTTAAGCTTGTTCATTGCCGAGAACTGCTTTAGGCGGGATAAGACAGCAGAATCAAGAGGTTTGTCTGGGGCAATTCTGTCATCCACAATCCATGGATGGCCTGACACAAAAGGCATAGAGATATCATGGTTTTGAACTAGTTATCACCATGATAACCTGTTTAAGAAAAGTCTTACATAGTACTTCATGAGCAGTTAGCCTTCTCCTTGGACTGCGATCAAGCATTTTTCTTATGAGGTCCTTGGCACTATCTGAAATACTAGGCCATGGTTCAGATTCAAAGTCTAATTTTCCTTGTAATATCTGCCGGAAGATGCCTATTTCAGTTTCTGGAGTGACAACGATGCAAAAGCCAGATCATCAACATGTGTTGGAAGTGTTAAAACTTAAAAATTAATGTCGCATAAATTATTCTACAATTTTGATCTTTCAGCCACATGAACTTGAAGAAGACTACCTGCCCAAAAAGGTGGCACTCCAGATAATAGGATGTACAAAATAATTCCTGCACTCCACACATCTGATTCAGGTCCATAATGCTTGCGCAGCACCTCTGGAGCAACATAGTATGGACTCCCAACAACATCCGAAAAGGCTTCACCTATGTAGAGCATTGACTTATAGGGTGAAGATAACAGAGATCAATAAACTTATAAACTATATGAGAATCTTAACTCAATATTGACTATATCAAAGGCTTTGTCCGATTTCAATCTTCCAGTTTCTAGAAGCCAGGAATAAATTGAAGATACAAGTTTAAGGATCAAATCTTATTACTAAAAAGCCAAGGCGTAACAATGACAAGCTGCATCCTCAGGCGTGAAGTAACAATGACAAACTTGAAAATGCAAATTGAGAACTTAGTTTATTAGTCATACTTCGATTATTATGCCCCAAGTAGAAGTTATAATCAGAAAAACAATATTATTGAAGTAAAAACATAATAGCACTCATCCCATTTTGAATCCAAAGATTAAGAAATTTAGTAGCCAACCCCACACTAGAAACTTCTTGAGATCACAATGGCTCAATTTTTTCACAGGTAAAGAAAGAAACCAACAAGTAATAACCAGGTCTAGATATTGGAGATGCGAAATATAAAAGCATGATAAGTATTCCACACCAGGTATATTTAAATAAAAACTCGGAAAGAAATCTAAGAGAACATCTAAGTACCAATACAGATTACACATCACAGGAGTAAACCTAAGATTCTAATTAAGGTTGAAAAATTGGAAAGACTCTTGCCAGGGAACAATCCATTCAAACTCAAAAACCAAAAAACCAACTCCGTCTAAACAAAGTCCATGAAAAAAATTTAAAACATCAAATTGTGCAACAGAACATTGCTGATTGTTTCAAAACAACTAAAAGGAATTACTTGGAATACTTAAGAGAAACCCATGTCGGGCATGATGCAATTGTGACTAATCCCCAGAATCACAGCATTAATTGTTACTAAATATTATAGATGGCCTCCAATTTATTGAGGAAATGGAACATTTCCAGAATTAAACACAGTAAATGAACTAGCTTCTGAGACAAGCAGATCCCATGATTGAAAATTTTGGTAAAGATTCCAAAAAATAGAAATTGGATAAGACCCCCAAGCACTTGAGAATCTGAGATAAGCTTAGAGTACGATTGAATGTGAAGAACAGCAAAACCCTACATAAAAAAAATGCAAGGAAAGGAAGCAAAAAGTAATTAAAGAAGGAAATAATTAAACCTGGCTTATAAAATACAGAGAGGCCAAAATCAGTGGCCTTGAGAGCAGAATCCTCCTCAACACTATGAAACAAGAAGTTTTCAGGCTTAAGATCTCTATGCATGACACCTAGAGAATGACAAGCCTCTACAACCCCAACAATAGTCTTGATCAGCTTAGCAGCTTCTCTCTCGCTGTAATGCCCTTTCTTCACTATCATATCAAAAAGTTCACCACCCTCACATAACTCCATAACCAAATGGACACAATAGAGATCCTCAAAGGCTCCG
The DNA here is from genome assembly GCA_949630135.1 of Balakata baccata. Classification (NCBI taxonomy): domain Eukaryota; kingdom Viridiplantae; phylum Streptophyta; class Magnoliopsida; order Malpighiales; family Euphorbiaceae; genus Balakata; species Balakata baccata. The sequence goes on from CATIWF010144639.1 coordinate 15,092, forward strand.
CTGATCCTCACCACATGAGGGTGCTCCGATAGATGGTGCATTATTTGGATTTCTCTCCAAACATCTTCGTAGTCCTCTTTGCAAAGGAGCTTTCTTTTGGGGATGGATTTGCAGGCGTAGTTAAGGCCTGTTGATTTGTGGGTGCAAAGATATGTGGTGCCAAACTGACCTTGTCCAAGCTTCTTGCCTATAGTATAGTGGTCCCTGAGGTTCTGGGTCCGGTAGGGAAGAACCCATTTGGGTTTAGATATGGTTTGATGAGTTGATGAAGTTGTTTTTGTTGAATTGTCCATTGACAGAGAGTGATGAAATTGTAGGAGCTCAAAAAGCTCGAGTCTTCGATTCTCCTCCTTTTTCTTTCCTCTGTGTTTATTGGAAAAAACACAGAAAGAGGAAGACTTTTTGCCTTTTCTTTTTCTTGGGCAAATATTTTTTTAGATTCTCTTTAAAACAGAAGCTGAGTCACATTCCCTGTCCCTAGACAAGAGGCTCAGACCCACATGTTTAGAGTATTCAAATATAAATAAATTTGTTAATGTGGGAGTCATAAATAGAATTGCATGAATAAAAAAATTATGTGCAAATTTAAAAATTTTTAATTGTAGCAATGGTATTTTGTAGTGTTTAATTGTATTCTATTTTATTTTATTTTATATTATATTTAATTATGTTATGTTTTATTTTATTATTTTAATGGCATCATATATATATATATATATTAGGTACAATTAACTAATACATATACAAATATTAATATAATTATAAAAATAATAGCTATACAATATTTATTTATATATAAAATATATTAATACAATTAATTTTAATATAATGTATTATAAATTTATTATATATAAATATTATAAATATTTAAAATATTATAATATATATTTAAATATTTTATATAATTTGACTTTAAAATAATTAAAATTTTTTTTATATTTTTTATATGTTTTTTAACATGTTAAGTAAGAAAAAATCGTGTCACAAATGAATTTTACTGTATCTTAATCGTATTGATACGATTATAATCCATATTTATCAAGTTTAAATTTATATCTGTCTAAATCCGTATTATTTTGTGTCGTGTCATAAATTGTCAGTTTTACTTTTAATTATAGAAATAGGTAAAAAAGAATTTCAATTGAATAAAATAATTAATGCATCCACTTTTTATTTTATAATAAATAAAATAAAATAAATAAATAATATATATTATATTAATTTGTATAGTTAATATTTATTAATTTAAGTTAATTAAAAATTAATTTAAATAATATATATGCAATAACTAATATAATCAATAATTAATAATATAATGAACAATGTAGTATTATATTTTCCAATTTTCTATATTGAATTTTAGTTATATTTTATAATTCTATATGTCAAATTATTTTTGTTAATAAATGAAACATTGTATGCTTCTCAATTTTTATTGAATTTATCATTATTTTTATCAAATGCAATTACTTATTTTTAATATAAATTAATTCTTATAATAAAATCTATTTTATTTGACAATAAATAAAAAATATAAATAAAAATATAATATATTAAAATATTAATCGGATCTTATAAATTAAAATTTATATTAATTATAAAAAAGTGAAATATATTTAAAAATATAATTAAATTTTTTATTAATATGGTAGTGAAATCTATATTTTGCAATTGCAAATTAATTGTATATGAATACTGATGATCTTATCTCGGTCTTTTATGACTTTAATCCCCTAAACAAAAATCTTGTAAGTTTAATATTTCTTTTTTGTCCAACTCTTCTTCTTTTTCTATAGGGGTTGGTTTGCTGCCTTTTCAAATGCATAAACCTCAATTCTTCATGCATGTGTGGACCAGCCATTTTTTAGTTGTATTAAAATTAAATAATAAAATATAAATATTTTAATAATAAATTTAATATTATGTGATCATCAATTACAATTGTTTTTTTAGTTATATTTTTAAAATATTATATAACAGTTTCATCGTAAATATAATAAAAATATCATTTTCGATGTAATGAATCAAATATCCTATTTGGTAAATTTTTTTTAATTATTATTTAAGAGAGTATTAAAAATTAGGTCGGTTTTATAAGATTATTGGTGGAATGATTTTTTTTAATATGGCTATGGATTGGAAATTGGAGTTAGATACAAATTTTTAGGTAGGTTGGATTTACCATGTCATTCGTATACCAACTCAAATATACAATAAGATATATTTAATTGTTTTATTTTTATTAGCTGATGTGAAGACAATATGTATATATATCATTGTACGATTGAGTTGATTTACGAATAACGTAATAGATCTGGTTTACTTAATAATTTCTTGAAATTAGAAGAAAAATTGTTTATTCAGTATAATGACATGTGTCAATTGATGCACAAATAATATGTGTGAGTTTGCTTAGACATCTAAGTAAGTTGTAGCATAGCCAAATAATTTTCCTTTAAAAAGAAATAGAAGTTGACAAAAAAAAAAAAAGAAGAAAGATATCTATAGGGTCAAACTATTATATATGTATATATATGAAAAAAAAAATTTCAATGGGGTCAATTCTATATGGATTCTCCTATGTTCATAATTATGTTTGGATTTATGAGATTTTAAATGAAGAATTTTGAATAATTTATGAATTTATATCAAATTTATCGTTTGACTATTTAAAAAAGTTTAAAATTTCTGGATTTTAAATAAAAAATTTTGAACAATTTATGAATTTATATCAAATTTATCGTTTAACTATTTAAAAAAGTTTAAAATTCTTAAATTTTGGAAAATCACTCGTCTACCAAAATTTTTCATTTTTTAAGGAATTGATTTCTCACCTCCTAAGTTGGAAAGTCTAAAATCCATGAATTTTGAACAATGAATGTATTCCTAATAAATTAATGATATTCTAAAATTATCTTTAATCATAAAAAGAAGAAATTAATTTTCTTTTAATTTCAACTAACTACTTAATTATTATTATTATTAGAAAAAATTACTATTTACCCTATAAACTTTGACATAATACACTAGTATCCCTTGAGATTTGAAAAATATATGATTTACTTATTATGTTTTGACATAATACGCTAATACTGCTTAAAGTTTGAAAATTATATTATCTACCCAATGTAGATTGATATAATAAACTAGTAAGAAATAATATTCTCTTTTGTTTAGAGGGTATTATTACAGTAAATCAAATTTGTAGGGGGTACTATAGCAATATGTCAAAATTTTAGGGGGTAAATAATATAATTTTCAAATTTAGAGAGTACTAGTGTATTATGTCAAATTACATAAGAAAAATAATATAATTTTTAAATCTCAAAAGGATACTGGTGTATAACATAGTGTTAAAATACATTAAATTATTAATTAAAAATATTTTTAGTAATATAATTAAATATTATAATATATAATAACTTTATTTTTTTAACTCTTAAAATAATTAATTTTATTTTTAAAATTTTTAAGTCTATAGTGAAATTGATTGTGTATGTTTAATTAATAATAAATTATTAATATTTAATAAATGGTAAAGTTGGAAATTAATTATTAAATTCATAAATTTTATAGTCAAACTAAACAATAAAATTTTATAGTCAAACTAAACGATAGTCAAACTAAACGATAAAATTTAGAATCCATAAATTTCATATTTCATAAATTTTATAAAATCCTTAAGAGTTTAAATCCAAACTAGACCCATATGATTTGTTAGTTCCATTTTTTTTAAAAGACATTCAGATTTCAGAATATTTAGATTTCTTTTGAAGAATGCTACTTTCTTCCACCTATTTTATACCACGCCTTCTTCTTAACTTAATATTAGTATCAAGATAAATTATTAAATAGACTCAGTATATTATATCATTTATAAACTAAGCCAAATATATGATGATATTTAATTGTATATTTTCATTGATTGAAGTGAATACAATATGCATACATGTTACTTCGTAATTAGAATAGTCTATAAATAATGTGATACATTTAATTTACTTAAAAATTTCTTCAAGTATCGGTCTACCTACACTTGCAAATCTGTATTAAAATTCTAATATTTTAATATAAATAGGATAAATGGTACAAAATAAGTTAAGTATTTAGCGTTATTGGTTTATTTTATAAAAGAACAACGAGGAAAAGAAATAGCGAATTTAACCCATTATTTTCCTCCAATTTTGTGAATCAAATTTTAATTACTTATCCTTTCTAAAAGATGGGTATGTGATTTTATATACACTTTAACTTAATTTTAAAATTTTTCATGGATAGTTAAATCTTTAAAAATGAAAATTTCATAAATAATTTCTTAGAAAAAAATAATATATAATTTTTATGTATTAATTTATTTTCACCTTGGAATATCTCCTGGGCCATGTGCTGATATTGCAATTAATATTCTACGTTCCATAAGAAAATAAATAATTAAAGAAAAAAAAAAGTAAGGGATTGGTAATGGAGGTGCTAACTGGTAACCAAGCTGGTGGGGGCAGAATAGGATTAATAATAAATAACTTTATTAATTTCGAGATATGCTTGAAAGATAGGAGGTCCACTCTAACTATTAATAATAGTATTTTACAATTTAATCATGTGAGAAATGAGTCATTGAAAGGAGAATGAGGAATATTTGAGATTATGCTGACGTACTAAAAATATATTTAAAATTTTTTTTGATTTAATTGAATAATTTTTTTAATTTTTTATAAATTATTTTTTTCAAATATATTTTTTAAAAAATATCTATTTATTTATTTTTATCAAAAATAATTTTTAAAACTAAAAATATTAAAAATATCAAATTTGTTTCTAAAAGTTTTTTTTCCAAATGGAATCCCAATAATCCTTAAATCAATTTTGCTTGTGGATCCCATTTTATTTGGTTGCATTGCCAATTATTTGTTGATTGGTAATCACTAATCCCCATACCATACCATACAACATGGATATGGATGATATTTAAAAGGGAAATGTACACGTGTAATATTTTTTTTGATGTATATAATATCTTTTTTATATGAACAGTTAAAAATTATCAAAACTATATTTTAAGGAAACTAAAATATCTAATTTATTCTCTAAGATATATTTATTATTTAGTGTTAATCCCACATAATAAGAAATTCGTTTTGGAAAAAATAAATTTCTATATTGATTGCAATATTTAATATTAGAATTTTTAATTGCCATAATCACTCCAAATCACTCATTTTTCATATAACTTCCATCAAATTTAAATACAGTAGAGTTTAAAATAATTATATTGGAAATCTCCATAAAGTCAATTATATATAATAAAAAAAGTCTGCACAAAATAAAAAAAATACTATATAAACCAATTTTTTTTTTAAGTATATGAATTTTATATGTAATATTTGCTTAAAAATTTTAACTTAACAATTTGTTTTTGGTAAAAAAAAAAAAGTTTGTATATGTGAAATATATGCAATTAGTATATACATATATATATGAATTTTATATGTAACATATATGTGAATTTTATATTTAATAAGCATATATTTCACATATAAAAACTATTTTAATTATATGTAACAAGTATATAATATGTGAAAATCTTAACTTAAACTTAATAATTAGTTTTAAAAAATTTAAAAAAACAATGAAATAAAATATATAAGTAAAATATATGCAACAAATGTATAGAGATATATGTGGATTTTATACGTAGTATATATAGAAAAATTTTACTTAATTTAAAAAATAAAAATATTAACATTTTTTTTAATTTTAATTCAATTCTCAATCCATGTGGTGGAAGAAAATCTAATTAGATATAGTTTAATTACAATAAAATTATTATTTAAGTAAAAAAAAGTAAAACTATTATATATTTTAAAAAAAGAGTATAAAAATCTAAAATATAAAAAAAGTATAAAAAAAGTTTTTTTTGTATAAGATATAAAGCTTGTGATGTACTTTCTATTATTTAAAATTCAAATTTTGAGTATAAAATATTTTTAAATTTATATAGCGGTGAAATGGTAATGATTTTTTTTTCTTTAATTAAAAATATCAAATTCAGACTCAAAATATAGAATATTTTTAAACTTTCATATTCAGCATGAATTCAAATTAATTTGCAGACTCTTGATTGTGGAATACTTAATAGTTGACAAGTGACACTAAACAAATCTCTTCTAATCACTAATCCCCCTTTGCTTATTTTATTTTATTTTATTTATTTATTTATTTATTTATTTATATATGATTTTTCCGAAAATACCGAACAGAAATGTAACCGGGATGGACACCATTTTCTGAGTTCAGATATAAATCATGCACCACACCATATAATTTTATAACTGTACAGAAATTCATAACTGTATGATGCATCTGCAAATTTAAAGCTTCAGCACCCAGTCCAAATACAATGGACCATTGACTAAGCTCCGGGTAAATAATTATTTAATTAGAAAAAATTAATTATAATATTGATTAATTAAAATAATTGTTATTTAACATAAATTAAAATATTGGTAGTTAACAAAATAAAAAAAATTATAAAATAAAAACAGTGTGTGGACGTTACTGACAGTGGCATTCACACTGTTCAGTTTAAAAAAAAAAAAAAAACCAATGTATGGCGCCACTTAGAGTGGCGAATATATTGTTGCTCCACTAGCTATTTCGATTATTTGCCACTGACCATTTTATCCATCCCATCTGGCAAAAAAAAAAAAAAAAACAATATAGGTAGAAAAATATTTTTTTTATTTAGCATAAATAGGTAAATAATTTATTTTTTTTTACTCGTTTAAGTAAAAAAGTCCACTGTTCCTCCGTCTTAGCCTTCCACTTCACCAACTTCTTGAACATTTCCTGTTTGAAAGTTACATTGTTACAAACCATGGCTTAATGAGCTACTAATGCACATGACAAATTATTTCCCTACTGATTCAAATTATTTTGTGTTCTCTATCATAAATATCACCTGAAACAGAATAAATGGTCAAGTTCAAACTTATAATGGTTAGTAGCAATAGAATCAGGAGTCACTCTAGCTTGAGCATCTTCCACTTTCTTGCCTAGCAGGTCCTGCACATCTCTGCTGGTGCAGAGAGTCAAAGCAATATATATGTTAAATTTATCCGGCAAATGCAGTTTTTTGAAAGAATAAATTATGATATAATTTGATTATATTAGGATATAATTTGTTTTTATACTATTTTATAGGAAGATTTTGTTATGTTGTCATGATGCTATGATTTGACTTAGAAAATTCTTAGGAATTAAGTTTGATTATATTTGTTAGAATTTTTAGTATAAATATGTAACCTGTTATGAATGAAAAAATAGAAGTATAACAAGTTTTTAGCTATAAGTTTCTCCCACTTCATTCTATATACCATACTCTTATCTTAAAAAAAACCACCAAAGTGATATTGGAGTCATGTGTCTTACGGGTATGTGATAGAAAAAATATGAGAATAAAGACAAATTATCAAGTTTGGATCATTAGAGACGATAACATGCAAAAATCAATAATAAGATGAAGCCAAAGGAGTAGGAGGAGATGTCTACTAAAAAATAAGCTCAAAAAACCATGCCCATGCCAAAAAATAAAGGCTTGACATATCTGTAGCCCTCTGAGTTTTTCATTTTTATTTAGTTTGCCCTCCATATTAGTTTTTGGTACTGGTTGCTTCATGAACTTCATTTTTAGTTCAATTTGTCTCATGTGAAATTTAAAAAATGTAACAACTTGCCCCTTACCCTCATATTGACGTGGCAACTAAAATGTGATTTTACATTTTTTGTATAATTCTGGCTGCCACTTTCATAGGGGATAAATTGGACAAAAAATATAATTCATGGGGTAACTGGTACCAAAAACCGATATGGGGGTAAACTGAGAAAAAATGAAAAACTCAGGGATTGGGGATGGGTTTAGAAAAAAGAAAAAGTTCATGCCCATGCCTATGACAAATTTGTCATACCTATGCCTTGTAACCATGCCCTCGTCTATGCTCATACAAACAAAATAATGTCTATATCTATGCCTATGACAAAAAATATGCCCATGCCAATACCTATGACAACAAAAAAATATTTAATACCTATGTCCATAACAATGCCTATTCCTCATAACCATGAAGCATAAAAATTCATACAAATCATGCCAAAAAAAGTAATTGATGCAATGAGTGTAAGATTTGTGCCTCAAATGGAGTTTTTTGAAAGAATAAATTAGGATATGATTTGATTTAATTTATGATATGATTTGATTATGTTAAGATATACTTTGATTTTATGCTATTTTATAGAAAGATTTTATTATGTTATTATGATGCTATGATTTGACTTAGTAGAAGATTCCTAGGAATCAAATTTGATTATTTGTTAGAATTTTTAGTATAAATATATAATACATGTTATGAAATAATAGAAGTATGACAAATTTTTAGCTATAAATTTCTCCCACTCCATTTTACATACTATACTCTTCTCTTAAAAAAACCAACTATATATATAAAATTTAGTTTAAATGTAGTTATTGTACTACTAAGCATTGAGTAACTTAGCGTGTGTGCGGTTTTTCCTCATACGCAGGATTGAAGTATGAGATAGGATTGACAAAAAAGATAGAGCTCAATGAGTCAAAGGTCAAATTGGCAGTAGGAAGGGATGATGATACATGGATATCTTATGTACATGGTTATACTAAGGTTTTCATTGTATTTTGTTTTTGAGAAATGTTGTATTATTTTGAACTGTGTGTAGCTCAAGGGTGTTAAGGATTGTAAAGTAAAGTTTTATTTTTATAAACTGCATTTAATTTTCATTTTCAAGTTATGATGGCCATGATATAGAAAAAAGTTTTAAATTGAACATGCTTTAAATCTCATGTATTGTAATATCCTTCGGTATGATTAGAGGGGAATCTAGTTATATCGAGGGGTGTTACACAATCATTTCCATTTAGTTCTCATGCAACATTCTACTGTCAAATATTATCAAATCAATGCAAGACAAAAATATCAATTTTAGCTACTAATTTTTCCAAACTTTGATTTTTAATCAATCTTACGCTCTGCCTATTTATTTTCAAGAATTTTGCAATCCACAAATTTCAAAATCAATAGAGAATGAGATTACCTAGTTAAAATTTGAGCCAAAATTTTCTTCTCCTTGTAATTTTCTTGTTAGGCATGACTGAACCATCGCGGTTTTGACCTCCCTTTTGAATTTATTACCATTTGAGCCCTTTTTCAACCTCTAATTTATTGGATTTCCATGAAAATTGCTGCTAGGTTCATGAATAATTAGAAATTTCACATTCGTTCTCTTCTTCTTCATGTTGATTTTTCATTGAGAGGACATTTCTTCAAGAGGAAGAGATTTCAAGTTACTGATTGAAGGATGCCGTTAGTTTGGGTTGAGCTCTTGTACAATGGCAGATCCGATACTAGCAGCATTGGTGACCATTTGAGAAGAAAAGAAGAGTAGGTGCGCCATCAATTGTTGATTCATCTCTGTTTGAAGGAGGGTTCCTTAGGTACTGCTGTTTGGCGATTAATCGATGTTAAGAAGAAGCGGATTATGCCATTAAGGTGAATGAAGATTATGTTTTGAAAGAGAAGATAGCTAAGTAAGGTAAAGGATTGATATGGCAGATTTGAGGAGGATCGTTTGTGGGAGAGAGAAAAGTGAGATTGGTAAAAGTTTGGAAAATGTATCATTTTTCTGTAATAACTCTATCTTTCTTTTTCCTATAACTCTTATTTACATTTTGAAAACATATAACAAAGACTACACAGTTTTAGATTTGAAAGCTTATTTTCCCTAGAAAATTTAATATGGCAGAAAGTTTAATCTTTGTCTCTAAAGAATTTTTTTTTTTTGCAAAGTGAAATACCGTGTATGGCCTTTTTGTAGTGGGAGAAAAACATAAAGGAGGGAGACAGACATTTTGGCCAAATGACATATTTACCCTTATTTAAAAAATTTCACTCTTTTAAGTGTGGGGATAAAATTATAAAGCAATAGGTTTTTATAATTATATTTAGGCAAAAGACATTCGTGGCCCCCTAATCTATTCCATTTTCATCATTAGCCCCCTGTGGCATTTTTTTGCTCCTTTTAACTCCTTAATCTCTATTTCTGGTTCTCCTAGCTCCCTGGAACATATGAAAAGTGTTATTTAGTGCCACAAGGTACTGACATGGCAAGACAGTGTGTTCAATCGCATAAAGAGAGGTGTGTGTGGTGGTAATATAATAAATAAATAAATAATCTATACATATATTAAATAAGAAGAATATTAATTAACAATAATATTTTCCCTTTCTTAAACCCAATTGAAATTGAAATTTGCAACAAGTTTTTGGAACCTTAGAAATCGAATTCGTTAATCAGAGGCATAGGTGGTGGAATTGATTGAGGAAGTCAAAGCTCTTAAAGATGTTAAATAGAAACAAAAAGATATTATCAACGTTGGAGGCGAATTCATGTGCAATGGAAGATGTAATATGCCATTGTGGTTTGAAAGCTATAGTGAGAGTGTCATGGACTCAAGCAAATCCTGGAAGAAGATTTTATAGTTGTTAACACTTTAGTGTATGAATTTGTACTCTCTTACACTAATAGATTTTTTATTTTATCAATTTGGATATCATTATAAGTTAGGTTCTTGTTGTAGAAAGATGGTTGTAATTTCATGTATTGGATTTATCCTGAAGTTGGAGAGCAATCAAAAGGGGTGATAATTGGATTGCTGAGAAGAATGAAAGAGTATGAACGTGATGAAGAAAAGGAGAAATTGAAGAGGAGCACGTGTGAAAGATGCTCTATTTTTGCATTGATTTTTATTATCCTTAGTTTAATTTTGTTAATATTCATAGGTTGTGTTTGATGGATAGAATTGTAGTATAGTTGTAGGTGGTAGAGCTATATAGGGTTAAGGGTTATTGTGGTATAATTACTTCGGGTATATTGGTATCATTAATGATTTGGATGGGATGAGTTTTTGTTGTGTTCACAAAGGGAGTTCTTATAATGTTAACTAAAATCGAAATGGAAATTGGTTAAAGGTATTAAGTATTGATTTTATTGCATTAAGTTTATGATTAAACTTAGTTATTGAATTTATTTGGTAGTTATTTAGTAGTGATTGGTTAACACTTGTCAATTATGATTGAAGACAGATATTATGACTTTGGTCGTGATTAGGATGAGTTTTTGTTGTCTTCACAAAGGGAGTTCTTGTAATGTTAACTGAAATCTAAATTGGAATTGATTAAAAGTTTTAACTATTGATTTAATTGTATTAAGTTTATGATTAAACTTAGTTACTGAATTAATTTGGTGGTTATTTGTTAGTAATTGGTTAACATTTGTCAATTATGATTGAAAACAGACATTATGAATTTGGTAGTGATTGTGATGAGTTTTTATTGCCTTCACAAAGGAAGTTCTTATAATGTTAACTGAAATCTGAATTGGAATTGATTGGTTAGCACTTGTCAATTACGATTGAAAACAGACATTAAGAATATGGACACATGAAACTCACACACTTAACATTTGCACTATGGTAATCATTTGATAAAAGGTAAGTTTGATATAATGTTAATAAACTAGCAAGCCATATCAACCTGCATACACTATTGACAAAATGGACAATAAACTATAAACTTAGACACCAAATCACACACATGAAAATGTAACTTTGCCGCTGCTGGCATATCAACTTGCAAACACCTAACGAAAACATTACTAGCACCTAAAAAGACCTAAAAAATACCAACACCTGCAAAGACCTATTGCTAAGACCTAAAAAATACCAGCACTTGCATAGACTTAAAACAACTAACCAGCTTGTAAACATATAAACTAGCACTAGCAAACACATAAACTAGCAATTGCAAACATACCTAAACGTCCTCATACTAGCCGAACACACCCATAAACCAAAGCACACCTAACTAGCCATATATTATAAGTGAATAATAACATAAGTAATATATTACTAACTTGTCCTAATGTGGCATTAGATAAAAGCATAAGTAATACATTACAAAATAAAAGCATCTACCAACATATGCCAATTTTGTCCAAAAGCATTACAAACTTGTTCTAGTTAAAAAGTTGACCCAAATTAGTATCAAAGTTTTTCTTTTCTTTTCAGTTCCATTACTTTTTGTGTTTTAAAAAATAAAAACACATCATCTATATTGGCCTTGATTATTTATTGTTGTGTCATTGCTTGCTTTCCTTTCCACTTAAGTCCAGGTGGTTTGAAACTAAGATCAATATTGGTTTGGGTAGAGCTTTTCATTGATTTTGGTAGGATGATTACCCTTGCAGTTTACTATCAGGCTATCAATAAGTAATACAAGTTTAACAATTCAGTAGTGAATGAAATAGTTTAAAATTAAGGAAGTAATTAATTAATTACATTCTCAATCATCATGCCAGTTGCCTCATCATAAAATACTCCAAAACTACATTCCCTTGCCTTTTCACTCTAGTAAGTGAACTAACACCACTATTCCTTCTACCCTTGCCTTTTCCTATCCCTCTAACATTGGATGCACTCATGTTCATAGGTTCATTCATTCTACATCAAGGGTAAGTCTTAATTAAAACAATATATTCAATGTTTTTTTGTATAAAAAAATTTAGGTGTAAATTCAAGTATTACTTATTGCACTGGTGTATTTGTATAGGATTGTTGGTTGCCAAGGACATTTGGTGTCTAAGTTTTCATTTTTCTAGGGCTACTCCTTGGAACTGTAGGAGCAGAGCTTGCTAGCTTATTGTCTTGCTTTCTTTGGCTTCTCTTAGGTTGAACTGATGTGGATGGTTGTGATTTGGCAGACTTGGTGTTTTGCTTACTTTGCTTGCACTTTGGTGGTAAACCTTCATCTGGTTACTTGCCTCTTGGGCTTCTCCTAAGTGGAATTGATATGGAAGGATGTGAAGGGATTGAAAGTTCATTATTGGGTACTGTCATTGATGTACCTTCATTTTGCTGGTAGTTATATTGGTGGGTATTGTCATTGCTGGTCCTCAAATTTTACTAGGATTATATACATTACATTAGTTGACAAAAAATACCAAAAAAAAAAAGAGAATACCAATAAAATAGCGAATCGATTAAGTTGACAAAAATAACAAAAAGAATATAGATTATTACCTTATTAGGGCAAGTAGACTTATTGTGACCTTTTTCTTTGCAAATTGAACAGGTATTCTTCATCCTAGTTTTTTTTTTAACTTTCCAAACTTTTTAGGCTCATTTTTCTCCTTTTTCCTTTTTTTTTTTTTGCCTTTTAGGCATTGTCTTAAAATGTGGTGGTTCTGCCCAATGATTACCACTGTCTTGCCACAACTTCATGTTGGTTACAAGTTGCAAAAAGTGACTGTATGCCTTAAGATAAGTGTCTTTATGATAACACTTATCAATAAAGTGTTCAGGATTCAGTCCTTTATGGTACATTGCATAGATAGCATGTTGACAGGGTATTCCTTTCAGCTGCTACAATCTACAAGAATATGTAGACTTCTTCAAGTCAATTATGTGGCAGTATTTACCTTATGTGACCTCAAATCTAGAATCATCATTCCATGTTAGTTGGCATTGTTGAGACCTTTTGTTGTTCTCTTGTATAGGATTAGAGTTCCCACATCAGTAATCTAGGTATCCGCAAATGCCCTCATTTTACCAACCCTCTCTATTTTTTTATGTCTTATTTCTTCCAACATTGTCATAATAGACTTATGTATGGGTCATAAAATCCAATTGTTAAAGGTCTCACACATGTTATTTTCCACTACATCACATTTTAGTGTTAAAGAATGCCCTGCACCATGTCTCCTTGTTATAACACAATAGTGCCTCAATGACACCCTTACCTAAATGGCTCATCTCTATCAATTTGTCTTTAGTTCTACCTTATATGCAACTTTTGCACTTCTGCAAAATGCCTTTCTCCTTTCTTCACTTGGGAACTTTTTCTTCTAATTACCCATATGTGTCTAACACACATTCTATCCTCAGCATCAGGAAGTAGTTCTGTTATAGCTGGTATAAGCCCATGGTATTAAACAAATAAAATTGTTGCATATTAGTTCCATAAATATAAATTAATTAACATAAAAAAACAAATTGACTAATGGTATCTTTTGCATGTCAGTCATGATTATAAAGCTTTCACCACTTCCCAACTCCAAATCTGTGATTAATGACCTAATGAATCATGTCCACGTACACTTTGTTTCTTTTTGTACAACATACTAAGCTATTGGAAACATTTGGTTATTGGTATCCTTACCAACAGCCACTAACCGTTCACCCAGGCAAATCCTCTTCAGAAAACAACAATTTAAACTAATAATTTTCCTACATCCATCCAATCATCTCCTTATCAAAGCCTCAAAACATATTACCTTCCTCTTTTTGCTTATTTGTGCACACAAAACATGTTGTTTTAAGATTATGCTGCCTAATCATGTCACAGTAGTCATACAATCTACCATATTCCTTTCTATAATTTTCCATGTGTTTACTAAGCACTTGCAATTTAGCTCTCCTGCAAATAGTCTTGCCCATAGCTAAACCAAAGTCCTTTCTAACTAAATCAGCAAGTTCCTATAGTTTCAATTGTGGCTGTGAAATAATTTGAGATTTGTATGTGTTTGTAATGAATGTAGTTGTTCACAACTTATTCTTATTAGAGTTGGTGCAATTATGAACTGATTTTATGTTTTGACAATCAAATCACCTGACTTTCCCTCAATGCTAGCGAAAATTATCTAAGGCCAACCATTTTTCTTACATTTGCCTCTAATCTTATGCCAATCATTGGGTCTAAGCTTTAAGTCTTTTGATTTTGAATAGCATACCTACTTATAGCTTCCCTAAACTATCTAGCATTATAAAAAATCATTCCTAATTGAAACATAACAATTGAACATTCAGGGTCATACCTAACTTTTTAAGTGAACATTCTTTTAGGCAACTCATATTCATCCTCTATCACTTCATATGAAGCTTCACTCTCTTCATCATTTGAGTGAAAATGTGGCTTATCACACCCAACAAGTCTTTCACTGTTCCTTCATGCTCCAATCTCATCACTAATTCCCCTATCAATACCTACATCAGCAATATTAACCCAAATAGATTGTTTATCCTTTGTTTTTTCATTATCTCACCTTTTTCCCCTTTCTCCTATAGTAAGTCTAAGCGCACATAACCTAGCTTCAATTAGCTCCTCATCCTGATCATATTGGTCCTTATTAACAACTAAACCATCATAGTCATAATTATCTTCCCCATTATCTACTTCATCTACCTCATCATCTTCATTAGAATAGCTTCCCTTATTTACATATTGCTCACATCTATTGTCTACTGCCCTATGTATCCCAGATATACCTTCACCTATATTTGCCATTTCATGCTTTTGAGTACTTCTAAAAACAAATTTGGAAAGCTCCTTACCAAGCTTACTATTAATACTTAGGTTTTCCACAAATGAAACCTTAACACTACTCCCAACATCAAAATTTTAATAGCCCTTTATTTGCCTTACCTAACAATTGGCCTATATTTGTCTTAATTGGGACCACATTGTCTATTTGTGAAACAAACACATGCAACTCATCAAACTTACTAAACCCTTTAATTAAACTAAACAACTCACCATTACTATTAATTTTAACAAATTTACCTTGTTCATTTTGAAAGTAAAATCCATTTACTAGTGTTCTCTCAAATCCATAATCTTTCACATATCTAAATAACTCCTGTAAAGACATTCTATCAACATCAATTTCCTTTGCCCCACTAATCCCCCTATTATAAAAACTGTCTCTATAATGAAAACATAATAATAACCAGCTCAGCCATTTGAATATGTTGTGTGTGAACAAGAAACAAAATAATATTTAAATCAGTGTACAACTAGATTCTTCCAAATTAGCAATCAACAATAATCAAAACAAATGAATAATAATACCCCTAAACTAACAGTTAATCACAAAAAAACTAAGGATAAGCCTTATTCTATATATGTTAAGCCCTAATTTTCATATTTCTCTTTCCAAAAAAGTGACATTTCATAAATGTACCTTTTCAGAGAAAATTCCTTTCTTCTTTTGACTTAAAAAACCACTGCATGTTGCTCCCTTCGATAATGTAAGCTCTACTTTATCTCTCCTCAGCTTCAATGTTGCTTGCCACGATCGATTTCATACTTAAGGTTAAGCAAAACTCTCCTTAGCTTCAAGATTTTGCAGTAATCAGTTACAAATTTTTGCTTGCTCTCAAATCGCTTACTATCACTTTAGCAAATTAGGGTTAAGCAAAACTCTCCTCCTCAAAACTTTGATAGATATGAGAAAACAATGAAAAGATGAAACAAAATGAAATAGGGTTAACAAGCATCTTTAAGGTTTGAACTTTAAAAAAAATTTAAGAATTTCCACATGTAATAGATTATATATTACGTGAATAGTTGGGCTGAGGTGTTCTTCTTTTATTGGTTTTATTGACCACATCATTGAGAGTCAATCTCATACATCTCCCACACTTTCACACATTCAAAATATTGTGGTTGGCAAACATGAAATGTAAATGTTACAGGGGGCTAGGACCACAAAAAATAGAGATTGGGGGGCTAGAGTGACAAAAAAAGGGCACAGGGGGCTAAATGGCAAAAATAGAATAGATTAGAGAGCCACAAATATCTTTTGTCTTATATTTAAACAACAAATCAGAAACTCACTCCTTCCATTACAACTCCAAATAAGTAAGTATTCCAACATTAAAATTTTCTAACATAATATTGAATTAGACAATTTAATTAAAAATACATATATTTTGCAATTTTCACACAAATAAATTATGTATAGTTATCATGAATGCCTCAATAAATTTTAATTATTTTAGTGCAATATCCATGGCAAGAATCCCACTAGTTTTGCAAAATCATAGCTTTGAGCCATAGGCATATTCATATAATGTATCTTGAGCAACCTTTGTCCAAATATCACCCTATCATGATTAAGGTTGCCTTTTGATAAACCTATAAGAATTCAAACTGATTTTGGTACCCATTTTGCTATAGGTCCTTGTTGGTTAGTGGACAAAAATGAATTTTTAACTTTTTGATATGTTCCTTGCACAACCTATATCTTTTTCGCATCAATATTATTTCTCAAATAACAATATCTAGAAATATGACCCTTCTTGTTGAAATAAAAACATATAATGTGAAATGTTTTTCTCAAAATGTGCATCATCTTTAACATATCTAGCAAAACCATCAATAACAAGCTTTTTATTTTTTGTAAACTTATTTGCTTTAGCTCTATGATATCTAATCATTTCATTTAAAATACATCTTTCATATAAAAGCTTTTCTATCTCTTTGTTTTTGTTTTTAATCTTCTCATGCAACAAAACATTTTTTCTTACAACATCATTATAAAGATTAACTACTTTTAACTGATTTTGAATAGACTTTTTAGCCTCTTTCACAAAATCATCATGCATAGTTTTCAAATCTACATATGAGTTTTCTACTACAACATACTTTTTCTTCAACTTTTCATACTTATAATGCAACTCTTCAAAACATCTCCAAAGATTATCATCAGTAGAAGAGTTAGAGTCACTTACCTCAAAATTTTGATCAAAATTGGGCTCTAAAGTTTATGTTTTTTTCTAGCATTTTCAATATAAACCATCAATGCCATTGTTGCAATTTCTTCTTCTTTTGATTTCGCTAAATTTGAGCTTGATTATTCACTATTGCTCTCAGTTGCAACCACAACTCTTTCCTTGTATTTCTTTCCTTTATATTTCAACTTTGGATACTATGGTTTTATGTGCCTAGGATGGTTGCATTCATAGCACATAACATCATTGTTCTTTTAAGTATTATTATGCTTTTTGTATTTTTCAAATTTGCTCTTGTGTTTGTACTTTTCATGAGACTTTCTTCTTCCTTTCTTAAGCATCTTCTTAAACCTTTTTGCCATTATTTCCAGTTCCTCATCACTTGAAATTGAGCTGCTACTTTCACTTGATGAAGCTTTAAGTGCAATTTCTTTGTTTTTCTCTATATCAATAAACTGACAATTCATTAGCATTTCATGAGATAACAAATAACCAATTACCTCATCATATGTCATGTTGAGAACATTCTTGTTTAGCAAGATTGCCACTTTTGATTCCCATCTTGATGTTAAAGATTGTAGAAACTTTTTGATTTGATGAACTTCACTAATAGTATAGTTGACAATTTTTAACACGACACAATTAAACAATACAGACTTAGACAAATATTGGTTTGAGCTTAACAAATATGGATTATAACCATATCAACACGATTAAGATACGAAAAAACCTGTGTTATAAACGGATTTTACCTACTTAACTTGTTAAGACACGATTAAAAATATATAAATTATTTTAATGACAAACTATATAAAATATTTAAATATATATTATAATATTTTAAATATTTGTAATATATTTATATGTAATGAATTTAAAATACATTATATTAAAATTAATTGTATTAATATATTTTATATATAGTTAAATATTGTATATCAATTGTTTTTGTAATTATATTAATATTCGTGTATAATCGTGTCTCATATTGTATATGTATACATATGTAGACACATTTAGTTGATTGTGTTTAATTATTTTATGTCATATAGTGTTTATATGAGACATACACGATTAGACACTATTCGAAATAAGACAGGATACAATTAGACACGAATTGCCAACTCTAACTAATAGGTTCTCTAAGAGCTTTGAGGTTATTTGTGATGTTCACAAATCTGTCACTTGCCTTCAAAATGCTTTCATCTTGCTTCATTTTAAATGTTTCATAGTCATTCATCACCACATGAATCCTTGAGTCTTTTACTTCTTCAGTTCCTTTTTAAGTTGTCTCTAACTTATCCCATATTTCCTTTACTATTTCACATTCGGACTCAATTGAACTCATTTGTATCTAACCCACAAATTAAAAAACTCATGGCCTTAGAGTTTGTTTTTATTGTTTGATTTTCATCTTTAGTCATCTCTTTTATAATCTTATTTGTTCCATATTCTTTAGTTGGAAAAGTATAGCCTTCCAAAATTGATTCCCAACAATCTAAATTGTTAGATTGAAGAAAATGGCACATTCTAGCTTTCCAATAAGGATAATTGCTACTAGAAAATAGAGGAAGACGTACGATGGACTGTCCTTCTCGAAAAGGAATAGCAATGGGAGAAAGAGATGCATTGTTTAAGGTATAAGCCATATTTTTTGGATCTCTCCAAGGTTGTGAGACCTTATGTGAAGCGAGTTTGGCTCTGATACCAAATATATGTGTAACACTCCTCGATATAACTAGAATCGCTTCTAATTATCAAGGCATGTTACTAAGCACGAGATTTAAAACCTATTCAATTTAAAACTTTCCCCTGTATCATGGCTATGATAACTTTAAAATGAAAATCAAATGCAGTTTGCGAAAAATTAAACTTTACTTTACAAACCATGAAACCCCTTGAGCTACACCCAGCTCAAAAATAATACAAGGCTTCCTAAAAGCAAAATATAACAAAAAAACCTTATTACAACTTAATAACCGTGTACACAAAACATGCATGTACCATCAACCCTTCCTAGTGCCAGCTTGACATTTGACTCCTTAGGCTCCGTTTTCTTGTCAACTCTAACTTATACCTTAAACCTGCGTATGAGGGAAAACCACACACATGCTAAGCAATTCAAGCTCAATAAGCACATAATCATTTAAAACTAAGTATTTTATATACTGACACCTTTACCTCAATCTTGGATAGGAATTACCTATGTTCCATATTTTACACACTTCCGTTGCCATACCACTGCTTAGAAAAACAAACTCTACACCACATACATATGCATATATTCTTATATACAACCACACACACAATGTGGCATAACAATTCGTCATACATATCAAAGCACCATGATTAACATAAACCCAAATCCAGTCTTGTCTAACATATCTCATGGGTTAAGAGCACTCATAACAAGCTTAAAACCTCCTAACCTATCCATAAACCAAGCTCCTTCGAGCTTCTCCAGTTGAGAGTGCTCACAACAAACTTATGATCCCCCAACTAGTAACATAAAGACTAAGGTGCTCATAACAAAATTAAGACCCTTTAGTTTTGCACAAACATTAGGTACTAGGGTGCTTACAACAAGCTTAAGACCCATTGACACGGCAAGAAAATGAAGAAATAGCGATGATAAGTTAGTGATGGACCAAATCTATCACTAAATGCAATAGATTTGTAAGGGACTAGCAATAGATTTGTTGTGTACAATTCCTATTCAAGAAGTGATGGGGTTGCGAGTGATTAGTGACGGACCACAGTCACCGAGTGCTTCTTAATACAAAGTCGTCACTATATGTGGCGGCAAAAAAAAGTGCAAATTTTAGCGATGGCATAATGAGGGATTAGCGACGACTGAATGTAGTGATGGATAATTGATTTGTCGCTAATAGAGATGACAGCTTGAAAATATGCATCATCTATTTAGCGACGGACTTTATCGTCGCTAATGAAATGCATCAATTTAATTTAATGCATGTAGCAACAGGATTTAAAGAAACAAACGGCACCGTTCCATCCCTTCCCCTCTTTTTCCTCTAATTCTCTGAAACCCTAAGGCTCATTTGAGACATTACTGACTTCCCACCCCCTCTCTACTCTCTGTCTCTCTCTCTCTCTCTCTCTCTCTCTAATAGCTATCCCTCCCTCTCCCTCTCCCTCTCTAACAGCATGCTTCTCTTTCTCTAAGGTCAGTAACCTTAATATCTCTGTAGTTCTTTTTTTTTTTTTTTTTACTTTATGTTTGAAATTTGTTTTCATCTATAGTTTAGAGTTTTGAAGAAGCAGCAGGTGAATTCACTATGCCTTTTGATATTGGAGTCTGTTCGTAAATGATGATGAAATTAGAAAAATTTATATATTGGTATTGAATTTTAACTTTTAGGCTTCTTGTTGGGCCTCCACCGTCTTTGTAAGAATTGATTCTGCCCACCTAAGTTTCCTCCATTTCTTTTTAATTTGTGTTGTGTGTCTCTCTCAATTGAAGGAATATTTGATAGCGTGGAAAAATTACACTAAGTTGGAAAGAAAGCTTAAATTGTCGGCTCCTAAATTTCATGATATGAAAATCATACACATGGGTATCTGATCTAGTCTTGTGTTTATAACCTGAATAAATTTTCAAGAAAAATTTTGAAAACCACTGAACTATGTATGGTAGATCAATGTCATAAATAGATGTTAATTTGATGTTAATTATCACAAATAAAGAATATAATTAATGCAACTTAATAATTTCTTAAATCTATGAAGCATGTCTGTATCAGATTCTTTTGAAAATTTGTATCCTCACTTGTTGTATAAAACTTTGAGATCAAGAACCATGACACAAAATCTCCCAACTGGAACCTGGGTTTAAGGCACTTATCCCCGAGTGAGCATCTATTACTTATTGTACTTATTTGAATAATAAAACATTTTATTTCATGATATATTTGATGCATATCAATTCTAAGTATATTTTACTTCCTGTTCCAATCTGTATCGAGGAAAGGTTGGCTTGGATGTTGCAGAAGCTCAATATTTGATGGATGGTCTTGACTGGTAAGGCGCTGTTAGGGATATCCGCGCTTCAGTTAATGTCTCAAGGCTAATGGTTCTAAGAAGGTTTGAATCATGTACTTCTTTTGTATTAGAATCATTAATTATTCAATCCTTTTTCTTATTGTATAAAACTTTCAGTTTGGTCCATCTTATTTTGTATTGTGCACAAAAACTTTCAGTTTGGTCCATCTTATTTTGTATTGTGCACAATCTGGGTTCCCTGTTTTAGTTTTCAAGGAAACAAAGAGGTGCCATCTTCTAGTTGTGAACTTCAAGCTTGAATTTTTGAATGTCTTTCAACATTATGGATTCACCAGCTTGGACTTTCAATCAACAGTTAATCGTCCTTGGAACAATATTTTGCATTTTTGTAAATTGGTTGTTTTGGTGTTCATGCAATGTGATATTATGCCCAAGATGAAGAAAATGCAAACGCAAATCATAGTAATAAGTTTTTCTAGCATAATCCACACTTGAATTTGTAACTATGCTGTATCATCATTACTTGATAGATGGCTTTGATATCAATACTGCAAATCTCTCTTTTTAGTATTTTCATATTCTTTAAATTCTTAGAGGATGAGAAAAGGAGATTTATTTATTTTTGGAATCAGATTGGTGGCATTTATTTTGAACTAGAAAATTCGGACATTGATGAGCTAGACTTCTTTTATTTGTCATGCTTCTTTGAGATTTGATATGTTTGGTTCTTTATTGAATCTTTTTGAAATTTACCTTGTTGATGTTTGAGAAAGGTTAATTAATTTTACTGAGTTCATAAAAGTGTAATTATTTTCTTCCTAGTAATCACATAAGCTAACTGCAATAGGTAGGAGTGACTGGATATTGCTTTGGTGGTGCTCTTTCTATTGCAAGTTATGTTTTGATTCCTAAGGTTGATGCTATTATCGAATTTTATGGCGTTCCTTCATCAGAACTTGTTGATCCTGCCCAAGCTAAGGCACTTGTCCAAGATCATTTTGGAGAGCTTGATAATTTTGTTGGCCTTTTAGATGTTATGTATGATATTCATTAATTTTTTCACTGTTTATCATCGGTTTTTCTTAAAATTTTATTCTTGACCTACAACTACAGCAATTCTGCAAGTTTATTATTTTATACTCAAATAAATAATTTTTTAGCTTAAGTGCCCAAGACACTTATTAAGTAGTAGGTTTTGTGCTGAACATGGTTTTGTTCTTGAATGAAACTTTGTTGCTCAACTTTAGTGGAAATTTTGTCTTAGCAATAGCTGATGTCAGTGCTCTGTATTTTGGCTAATACATACTTTATTTCTTTCTATTTTTTCTTGCTTATATTTTTTTTTTATCTTAGTTAAGTCACTGCAATATGGTGCCTTATGTCAAACTGAGGCAGTTTGGATTAGTTAAATGTAATGATAGAACTTAGTTGCAAAATACTTTTTTTATTCTGCTCGAACCATTATAACATTAGGGTAAATGTTCTCAAGGAGTATTTTAATTCCTAATGTAAATAATACACAATATTAATATTTACAAATAGCAACAGTTTGGATCTCGATTGTAGAAGATTTGAAAATTTTGCTTATACTTTTCGTATTTCATTTTTCCTCTTCAAGAAAGTTTTATGAGTTTTAGGGTATGTTTTCAGCTTGATGTTTACATTATCCATTTTATGCTATTAATGGGATTTATGCTATCATATGCATTTATTGAGAACTTATTTGTTTGACTGTAGAAGCATATCCTTTGCCTAAATTGGATGAGTCTCTTGTAGAATCGTATAAGGGGTATATTTGCTATTTGCCTACTAGTGCAAAGAAGGTAGAGTGTTTTTATAGCCTTTTATTGTTTCCTCGAATAGGAGATGATATTAAGCAGCATAAGAGGCTGCATTTTGCTTTATATTAGGCTTTGAAAAAGTCTTTTTATAATCTACTGCATTCAACAAGGGAATATTGTTTCCACTTTACAAGGTATAGATTAGCATGAAAATTTTTATAGGTATTCTGCATATAAAGCTGTGTTCTAGATGTTTAGCTAACAAATGCTGATCGATTGCATGTCAATTACCACTTCCACTTTTTTCCAATCAAGATTGGATGTCCAAGTGCATGATAATTTTCTTTTATCACTAATATGAAAGCTAGGCTTGCCTGATATTACCTTTAATACTAGGACATGGGCATGTAAGTGGTTATTTTATTATCAAATTAGATGGGTTTGAGTAATTTAGAAATGGTGACATGTCTATGTCATAAGTGATTGTTTATGCTCCATATTTGCTTTATATCAAATGGATTGTGTAACACCCTCCCATATAGCATACTAGCCTGCTATACGAGGGAGTGCTACTACATACATGTTATTGAACCTTTAGTTATTATGACCTTTTTATCCTTTACCATTTTAACATATTATGCTATCATTCAACTGATTGTACATAGCAATATATAACCGTATAAGTAATTAACATGCATTCATGCTTATAAAATAATCTGAAATCAATAAATCCATTAACTAGGGCTAAACACGATCAAAATCAAACATCCATAAAATCTTGATACAAAAATCCTTTTTAAAACAAATGTTCAATATCCCAATATGTATGAAAAGATAAGATGCATAAATATAAGCTGACTCTGAATCCAGATGCTTTGACAGACTTGGCTTCTCTATGTCAACTCTTCCTAAGGCTCCAAACCTACATGCAGGAAACCTATACGCTAAGCTATCCAAGCTTAGTGGCACATATAATCATATAAGTTTTATCATGCATATCATACATGTTCAAATCATATAATTTATTACATGAAAGTCATAAGATAACACTTTGCCTCATTTTTCATTTCATATAATTATAGTCATGCCATCATGCCAATCAAATCATTACACATCATTGTAGCGTACCAGGTAAGCGGAAGCCTTTCCTTATTCCTCACATTATATTACTTTACCCTATTTTTGTTTATTCATTTAAATTGCCCAATCACTCTATACTAGACTACCGGATACGAGTTGTGATTGGGGGCACTCTCAGAGCTGAAGCCAACTTGACTCATAATTGTATATAGAAATTGCTAGCATAAAGGGTCGAGAGCGCTCTTGGAGCTGAAGCCACCTTGCCTAATAAATAATGCATGAAAAATCCTACAGTACTGTAATCACCCTTAATGGTGAATCATATATCCTATAGTTAGTCCTAGTATGAGTAAGGACATTTTAGTCATTTTCCTTAATAATCGCATGAGCCATATTCCATGGTTAAGGTAGCATTTCCATGATATCGCATGACAACCCAAGCATTGTAACATATCGTCATAATCCATGTATCATCACATACATGTCCATTTATCTCATGTCATGCTATAGCACATAATACATAATGCCATTATTAACATATCTATGTCTTTCTCATATTACATCATAATAGGTTAGGCATATGCATTCCATATCATCAAAACTGACATCATAACCTTTCATACAAGCATGTATGTATCTTAGTACGCTACGGCGTGCCATTGTGGCATTGGTGCCGCTGGCCCATCGCAGGGCTGTGCAAGCCTGGGGTCTTATGAGTCCCAACCGGGTCGGGAAAGGCCCAACGTTAGGAAGGGTAATTCCAGTTTTCCCATGCTGCCCCAAATCTCGTGATTTCAAGCATCTTACAATATTCTAGAGTACCATAGGTCATTCCAGCAGTCCATAATCTCATTTAAATGGGCCATAATACTTTGATTTCATAATATGCCAATAAATCATGAAAAACATGAATAATCAACATCTTAAATCCATATAATCAACACCAATTCATGCATATCATAATCCATGACATTTAGCAGATACAAAGCATTCATTATACTTAGACACTAACAAATATGCAGCCAAAAAGCGAATAAACATGATTATATGTACAAACCTTAAACAATGGAGCTGAAACCCTCACTATCAACGTCTCTCACGTTCTGATGTCCGTTTCTGTTTTCTTCCTCGTTCCATAACATCAGACATATGAATCAAATGTCACAAACCGTTCTATACCTTCTGTTCTGCAGGGACCATATCAAAACATCGGAAAAACCTTAATTTAATGCGATTAGAACCATTAAAACGGTGCTAAGGATGTTAAATTATTATCACACTTAACGAATCACATCTGGGAGTCAAGAATAGAGGTGAATAATTTGATTATAAAGGTTGTTTGGCAGAAGTCTCGTGTTTTTTATGAAAACACTAAAAACCCTAATTTAAATCCTTGATAATTCAATCTAAATTATGTTTTTAGGTGTTTAGGTGAAGGAGAATCAATAGAGAATAAATGAAAGGGTTTCTGGAGCTTCTAGGGTGTGCATGTGTCTGCTGAGGTTTTGATTTGTGCGGAGTATGGTGCAAAAACACGCATTTGTAACATGCAGAGCAGAGGCGAGTCCCGACCGGGAAAACGGGTGTCCCGACCGGGAAAACGGGTATCCCGAGCGGGAGACCTCTCCTGACCGCAAGATTACCTTTCCCAAGCGGGATTCGGTTATGTCCACCAAAATATAAAATAAGCTAAAATTGACCCTCAAAATCCGCATAAATTATAGGCCCTAAATTATGAGCGTTACAGACTGTGTATTTGTATTTTTATGTAATGTATCTTTGACATGCAGTCAGGGACATGTGTAATCTTAGGGAGGCTGTTATTGTTGGAAGTATTATTCAAAAAGCCTAGATCCCCATGCTTCATTCAAGTTATGTTAAGTTTTGAATAGTTTAATAAGCTACCCTAAGATGCTAAGCAAACAACTAGGTCTCTTTAAGGTTGTATAGGTATCTTATATATACAATCTGTTGACAAAACACCTTGTGCGCAGTTATTAAATTGCCACTTGTATTATCAAACAATTAATAAGAGTCCTTCAGCCTAGTAGATCGAATTGTCAGTATTCAGGACTACATCTTAATTTCAAACTAGTTGCATTGGTTTTTTGGATCTCTTTTTTCCATCCAGTTCTTATAATCTTGTCATTGGGCTCTAAAATCTCTTTTGCCACTTTCTCCATTGTCTAAGTCTCGCTTGCTGTTGTATCTCGTACAACTTCAATGGGCTAAAACAATTTGTACAAGGGAGTACTGCTTCCATATTATCGCTTGAATTAAGCTAATCATCTCAGATATTTTTTTCTTGCTTCTGATCTTTCTTGATTGTTGCTGGTGTACATTAGTTTCACTTGTTTGCATGATCTGAACATTATAGTGAAATAAACTTTGCACTGTTCAATTAGGCATTTCTTGTAGAAAAAAAATAATATAAGATATTATTCCTTAGTCATTTTGTTCTGATCTAATTGCAGGTTGCATCACTACTAAGGAACTTGGGATTGTAAATGCGATCACTAAGCCAAAATCCAACACAAGCAAAATTTCAGGGCATGATAAATGAGGTTGATGCTAATAGTAATGGAGACATTGATTTCCCAGAGTTCCTTAATTTGATGGCCTGCAAGATGGACACTGATTTCGAGAAGGAGCTCAAGGAGGCTTTCTGGGTCTTTGACAAGGATCAGAATGGTTTCATTTCTGCTGCTGAGCTCCGCCATTTATGACAAATCTTGGTGAAAAGCTCACTGATGAGATAATCCGTGAGATTGATCATATAATTCACATATACTTTGTAATTTTTTATTTTTATTTTCAAATTTGAATGCAATTGAAGAATACAATATTTATCACATTTTATCACATCTGATTTTTTGAAATTGTATAACATTATTCATGTAAGCATATAACCAAGATATAAAAATTAAGATTATATGTTTAATAGATTTGTTGTTATTCTAAAAAAATATAATTTATAATTTTTTTAAATTCATACGTTTAAGAAAAATTGGATAATAAACCTCACATATACCTTACACATACCCTACATATAACATATTTATACTTGCAGTTTATGAAAACACCATGATATGCTTTTTTTTTTTTTATCCATATCAATAATTAAATAATAAAAATAAAATAAATATATAATAAACATATAACACAGCCAAATACAAAATGGAATTTGAAACATAAATTTGGCTTTTTTTTATTTTTTTCCCTTTCTTATTTATTGGATTACCACCTACTAGTGAACTCTATAAGAGCAGACCTGAAATGATGGAATCTGAAATCTCTTCCAAAAATTTTATAAACCAGCTTACATATATCCGACATATAATGCACATATAACTAACATATAACCCACATTAATAGTAATAATAATTTCATATAATCAACATGTAAAATAATAATAATAATAATAATAATAATAATAATAATAATGTAACCTACATATAACTAACATATAACCTATATATATATAATTAAAATTTCAAATATATATAATATTTTAAAGAATTATATATATATATATATATATATATATAAGAAGCCATTTATGTGGTAAGCGCATGCCTAAAATTACGGAATGGATTGGTTTCAACGTGTTTTGTTCCTTTGTTTGTGGGATGCAGCATTGCATAGTAACTGTTTGATATTTGAATTGAGATGACAAGCACTTGCCTAAAATTACGCCTGTTGCTATTCTTGGGCTTGTAGTTTGGTTACCAATGTCTTTTTCCCTAATAAATAACCTTTAACATGGAGAATCCATACTTGGCCCATAAGATGGTATTGGGTTGGATTAGGAATAGGACTTGCAACATATGTGGGTCCTGTCTATAAGGATAGAGAGAGAAGGGGATTAGTTTGGTAAATTATTAGGTGCACCTGTGTATGGGGCTATATACTCTAAGAGTCCTCACACGTGCTAAAGGTGCTTTTTTTTTTTTTTTTTCACTTAACGTTATTTTATTTGGATGTTAAAGTATGTTATGTGGTTTTCATCCTGTTATCTCGTTTTCTTCATTGAGCTCAATTTCCTGTTATCTCTTCTTCTTCTTTGTAAATGAATAAACGTATTTTAGTTGAGAATGCAATTTGTGAGAATTCATTTAAAATTCAGCTTACTTTTTTTTTATTCTTGTGTTTCAGTTATCAGTATGATTTTGTGTGCATTTTGTGTGTTTTTTTATTTTATGATTAGAAGTTTTCATATTTTTATGCGATTGAGTTCATCTTTCTTTCTCTTTTTTTTTATGAAGCTCATGAGATTGTGGATGCTTTTGTTGTTGCTTCGTATGTTGATACTTTTTTGAATTCAGGTAAAATTCTGTTTAATCTTTGATGAGTTTTGAACCTATAGTTGTTAAATAATGAATGAACTGTCATTAAAAAATGAATGTACAATTATTTAGTAATAAACTTATAGTTTTTAAATAATGAAGCTATAGTTTTTAAATAATAAACCTATAACTATTATACAGTTGTCATATAATAAACATACATGTTTATTGATAATTTTTTTTTTATTATACAATTGATAATACAACTCTAAATAATGTTGTTGTTAATAATTTGTTGGGATTGCGTGTTCATTTTGGTGAAGAAGCTTACAAATTGTATAATAATTATACCTTTAGATCGGGTTTTAGCATTAGAAGGGGTAAGCAAAGATATAGCATTGACAGAAATAGTGTTAATGAAACGTTTTTGTTGTTCGAGGGCTGAAGAGAAAGAAAATGTACTGGAGAGAAAGAAAATGTAGTAAAAGGAAATATATTTTATTCCAAGCTTGTTGTTCGTTTTGATTGTAAAACTTTTATTTAGTTTGATGTTGATGAAAACAAAGTTTGGACTGTGACGTGACAAGAAAAGGAACATAATTATGAGTTATATGTATTGAGTAAAACTCATCTTCTGCGTTCGCATAGAAAATAGATAAAAAATCAGCTAATTTACCTTGAGTATTTGAAAGAAAATTGTGTTGCTATTTCAGATGGTATTGGATTGCTTAAAAAACAATCAAGTGGTTCCTCTTTTGTGGGTTTTGTTGTGAGAGATGCTTATAATATTTTGGCAAAGAAAAATTTGAGAAAATTGGATGACTGTGATTCTAATGCATTGATTAAAACTTTTAGAAGAAGGTAATATAATGAGAATGATTTCTTTTTTGATTTTGAGATTGAAAGTGGAGGGATTGGTAGAAGGAAGATTATCAGTTTTTTAGTGATCTATTAGAGCATGATACGACGTATCACACTAATAAATATAATATGATTTATGGTCCATTTGTAGATATGTTTGTAATTAACATGTAATTTTTATTTTTTTATTATATGGATTATGTAGATTCTTTTGTTGTACATTATAAGTTCATTATTTTGATATATTATGTTCATTGTTTTACACGGTATTATTTATTTGTTATAGTCTAGTTTCATTTAGTATTTAAGTGTTCATTTTTTTTAACTGAATGTTCAGTATTAGTTAACAACATAATCGTTTGTTGTTTTCATTTTTTTAACTGAATGTTCATTATTAGTTAATAACAAATTGTTTGTTGTTTTCATGTTCATTTTATTTGTGATTTGAAGGGTGATTATCAATTAAATGGTGTTCATTTTTTTTGTGAAGTGAAGGTTCTGAATGTTCATTTTTTGTTAACTATAGGTTCATTATCAATTAATTGCATATTCATTTTTTGTTAACTGTAGATTCATTATTTATTAACTGTATGTTCATTTTTCTATTTTATGTTGATTTTTTTTTGTTTTTTATTTATAGGTAAGAATCATCACTGTATGAATGTGATGTTTGAATGAGGATTTTTGTTAAATGAGAGAATAGAGTCTTTTATGTGGCTTTTTAGTGCGTTTTTTAGATTTGTGGGAGGTAGATATCCTTAGACTATAATGACAGATCAATATGATGCTATGGATGCTGCTATTGCTCAAGTTTTTCCAAATTTGCAGCATAAGCTTTGTATATGACATATAGGGATTGCCTTGCAATTCAAGAGATATTGAATATCCAAGAAGCTTTCATATTGAGAGTGAGAGGAAGTGAGAAGCGCACAATTTTCTTGTGTCATTAGTTTGAAATGCCTTGCAAGAAAGGTAATTTGGGCATGAAGTGAAATTGTGCCCTTGGTGGTGGATGCCATAGACTGAAATTTGTCTAGCAGAAGATGGGCCATGTCCGTAGGCCTAGTTTGAACCATGGCATAGATGTAGAGAAGGTCTTCATGGGTGACTTTCTCACTACTTTCACTCCTTGAATTGATGGTGAAGGTGATGATTCGATGAAGGATGAAGTGAGAAAGAGTCATGATGTGCTTGGCATTTGATCTCTTATCAAGCCTTGTTTCAAGAGAAATCTCTTTCCATACATTAAGAGGAGAGAGATGCATGGCTTGTGTGTTGATGAGGCCCTCCTTTGTGAACCCAAAGGCATCAACAATTTGATGCTTTGTCATCTCTTATGGTTGGCCAAAGAGACGAAGTTGGAGCCCAAGTAGCCAAAAGGGTGTTTGACATCCTTGATGACTTGGAAAGTGGAAAAGAACTCAATGATGAGTTCATCATGACCATCTTCAAAGGGCATGACAAATGTAGTCCACCCCATCTTGTCAAGAGTGCCCAAAATTTCATCTTTGATACCCAACTTGTCAAGAGCTTCAACATTAAGAGTTCTATTGGAGATGAACTTCTTGGATTGTATGTTGTCATATCTTTACTTTTCCTCCTTGGAGAAGGCATTGAAGATGTCTTGAAAGGAGGTCAATTGGGTGGAAGATGCCACCCTTTTGCCTTTGGAGGCTCTTGATTTGGAGGTGCCAACCTTTGGTGCCATTAAGAAAGAGTGAGTTTGGAGAGAATATGGAAATTTTGTAGAAGAGTTGGAAGAGAGAAAGAGTATTGATGCAATTGTGAATGGAAGAAGGGAAATAGTGAAGTATTTATGGGGGTTGAAGGCATATGTTACCGTTTGGGAGAATTAAATGGCAGAAAAAACTGATTGGTGGAAGTTACAAAAAGGCTGCCATCGAGTGACTCCTGATCGAGACATAGGGGTTCCCGACCGGGAACCTTCTAACGGTTGGAAAAAATTAAATTTTTGACAAGTCCCGAGGGGGACAGAGGGCTTCCCGAGAGTGTACATTAGAAAAGGTGCAACGGTAAAAAAATTTTAAATGTCCCGACCGGGAAGTAGGGCTTCCTGATCGGGAGATGAGAAATTCCAATTGTCAAATTGATGACCAAGAAGTCGCGAGCGGGAGGCATAATATCCCGAACGGGAAAACTGTTTCCTGAGCGGGAGTTATGGGGTCTTTGTGAAATCTTAGGAGAAAAAGGAAATTTACTATCCCTAAAGTTCAAAATTCACATAAAGCAATTAAAGAACATACGAGAACAATAAATAGCATGCAAAAACAGGATTTAAATCTTTCTTAAATTAAGGTGCTTCCATCAAGCATACAAAGCTCTCTTTTTATAAAACAAAATCTTTCATCATTTAAAGGCTTGGTAAAAATATCTGCAAGTTAGTTTTCAGTGTCAATAAAATCTAATACTACATCACCGTTTTGAACACGATCATTTAAGAAATGATGTCTAATGTCAATGTGATTACTTCTAGAGTGTTGAATGAGATTTTTAGAGAGGTTTGTGGCACTTGTGTTATCACACTTAATTGGAATATGGTCAATGTCATGACCATAATCCTTTAGTTGTTGCTTCATCCAAAGGACTTGAGTGCAACAACAACCAGCAGCCACATATTCAGCTTCGTTGGTGGATAAGGCT
Source organism: Balakata baccata (assembly GCA_949630135.1). Taxonomy (NCBI): domain Eukaryota; kingdom Viridiplantae; phylum Streptophyta; class Magnoliopsida; order Malpighiales; family Euphorbiaceae; genus Balakata; species Balakata baccata. The sequence continues at coordinate 47,440 of CATIWF010144639.1, forward strand.
ACCGAAACTTGTTTCTTGCTATGCCAAGAAACCAAACACTCTCCAACAAAGTGACACGTCCTAGATGTGCTTTTTCTATCCAACAGACTGTCGGCGTAGTCAGCATCTGAGAAACCGATTATATGAAAAGAAGAATTTCTAGGATACCATAGTCCTAAATGTATAGTGCCATGAAGATATTTTAAAATTTTCTTTACTGCATTCAAGTGTGATTCTTTAGGACATGATTGAAATCTTGCACATAAGCATACACTATACATAATGTAAAGTCTAAAGGCGGTTAAATAAAGAAGTGAGTTGATCATACCTCTATAAAGCTTTTTATCAATTGCTTTACCCTTATCATCTTTATCCAATTTTGTTAATGTACTCATTGGAGTCTTGGCATTCTTACATCCATCCATCCCAAATGTTTTGATCAATTCCTTTGTGTACTTGGATTGATTGATGAAGATGCCATCTTTGCCTTGCTTGATTTGGAGTCCAAGGAAAAATTTGAGCTTTCCCATCATGCTCATTTCAAATCCCCTAGTCATACACTTAGCCAATTCTTGGCAAAGAGTCTCATTAGTAGATCCAAAAATGATATCATCAACATAAATTTGAACAATAAGAGTGTCATGCCTATATTTTTTTGATAAAAAGAGTTGTGTTAACATGTCCTTTTGAAACTATTTTTCAATAGAAAAGCACTTAGTCTTTCATACCATGCCCTAGGGGCTTGCTTTAATCCATATAAAGCCTTAGTTAATTTATAAACATGATTTGGAAAAGCATGATTTTCAAAACTGGGAGGTTGTTCAACATATACTTCTTCTGATATAAAACCATTTAAAAATGCACTTTTTACATCCATCTGAAAAAGCTTAAAGTTCATATGACATGCATATGCTAACAAAATACGTATGGCTTCTAATCTTGCCACATGGGCAAATGTTTCATCATAATCAATGCCTTCCTCTTGGTTATATCCTTTGGCAACCAATCTAGCTTTGTTTCTTACAATGTTACTATCCTTATCCAATTTGTTCCTATAGACCCACTTACTACCAATGATTGGGTAGTCACTAGGTCTTGGAACCAAGGCCCAAACTTCATTTATCTCAAATTGATTGAGTTCCTCTTGCATAGCAATCACCCAACTTTCATCATCCAAAGCCTCACTAATTGACTTTGGCTCAATTTGAGATACA
>CATIWF010144739.1:0-32309 GCA_949630135.1 Balakata baccata
TTTGGACATCTTGCTTATCCTCTTTAAGAGTAGGAGCGTCCTCAATCAAGAATCGTGCAAGATTCAAGGTAGTTAGGTAAAACAACATTTTCTGCTGCCACCTCTTGAAATTCAATCCATTGAATTTTTCTGGTTTCTCTCTATGGTTCATAGGTACCATTACAGGCACAACCAGAGAGACAACTCGAGCAACAAAAACTGATGGCTGGGATCCATCTTGAACATTGGTAGCAGCTACCATATTCTTCATTTCTCTGAAACAACAGGCAAATTATATTAATTCTAAGAATTAATAAATCTGAATAAAGAATTAACAAACGAGAATTTGTCTTAAGATTTTTAGGAGATAACAACAACAATAAAAGGAGAAAATTGTTATTTCAATATTCAAAAACAATAGAAATGGAAAAAAATCTGAGGTCTGTGTTCTACACAGTTTCCTTAAGATAAATTCGCCTCCTACACAGGTGTTTAGGATAATCGGCGTTTGTCTCCCAGGATACAACAGATTTCAAGTAGTTGTTGAACACACAATACCTACTTACAGTGAGCTATTAACTTGTCACACTCTCTATCACTTGAGAAGAAGAAGAAAAAGAAAGAAAGAAATTCTTCAACAAGAATCAAAGTAAACTCTCCAAAAAACTCCAAGCCAAAACCACCTATATGGAGGAGACATGGGATTAATTTCCTCTAAAAGCTGTTAATAATGTCTTTGTAACTCTCAAATAATAGTGAAATTAATTTTTGAAATATTAGAAATTGAAATTCCAAAGGACAAGCAGCACAAAGATATGGGCGTGTAGAATCCACACGACAGTAAAAATTGGGCTTGCTTAGGACCATGAGATTTTGGGCTGACATTTGTGTACGCAGGTCGTGCATTGGCCTATCCCGGACTATGGATTTACACCCCTCCTTACACCTAAGCATGCGAGAGAGAGCCTTCCATTCTACTTTTTTTACCCATGTAAGAATGCTTCTTAATATATAAACACAAGTCCAACTTCAATTTTTAGTAATGTGGGACAAACTTCCACATTCACCTTTCACTTTTCACTTTTAATCTCTTTATCAATGAGCTTACTTTGAGCTTTAATTCTTATTCACACATTCTCCATTTTGAGCATATGAATACATTAATTCATAGTTCTCATGTCAAGGAACACATATCTAGGTCTTTCTCCTAAAACCGAGTTGTGGGATCCACCCGAATTATTTTCTCAAAATGGCTCATAATCACAATTTTTTCCAACAAATGCAGCATCCAAATTACAGTGAACAAATATGGTGTAATAATTGCGGTATTCTCGAAGAACCGCCTACACATTGGTATATTGTTGTCTCAAGATCACTAATATTTTACTATTATTAACACTTTATAATTTTTGACTTGTTCTTTACAGGTATAAACTTAATGTAGTAATTGAAGATTCTACCGGTACCATAACATTTATTATATTCGGATGATAAGTATTTGAACTAATTGGTCTTTTAATAAATAATTTGATTCACGGTTCTAAAAATAGGTACATTCTTCTACCGATTATTTCTAAAATCTACGGAGTGGAATGTATTTTCTAAGTTATTATTAGTAATTATGTTGAAGATCCTCATAATCTGACATTTAAAATCATGCACATATTCAAAGATCACGATGTTGCTACTTTCAAACATAAGACTGCCGGAAAAACATCTTCAGGAATCGTAATACTTTGAAATCCTTCAACACTAAGTCCACAAAAACTATCATTTGATTACAATACCCAATTAATGCATGACATACATACTTCTAAATCTTCTGAACTTTTTGACAACATGCAACAGAAAAAATAAACGAGCCTCCTACAAAAAAATGTGTTCTAGGTAAAACAATAATATATTTCATTATATTTTTTATATTATCTTATGTACCAAACAACAAATTTAACATTATAATTTTTTTTTATAGATCATAGTACTCCTCGTCAAGTAAAGAAAAAGTTGATTAATACTTAGTTTTTGTTTTTACCTTTAACAATATGTTATAAATAAATCTGTATCATAGCATTGTATCAAAACACTTATGTTACATCTATATTTACAATAATAAATATTTTAGTTACCTCTTTACCACATTTTATTATATTTATCTATTTTATAGTTAATTTATTATCAATATTTTTTTTAGCCCTAGCGCAATGCAAGGGTGTGTATATACACCACATTTTATTATATTTATATATTTTATAGTTAATTTATTATCAATGTTTTTTTTAGCCCTAGCGCAATGCAAGGGTATATATATATATTGTTTAAGTGTTTAAAGCCAAAAGCAGTTGAAACACTTATATTGAACAAATATATATCAATTCAGGAAATTTCATGCACAATAACTGCTTGGAAAAAAAATTATAAAAATTTTATTGTTTTGTTATTAAATGCAATATTGAAGAAAAATGTGTGAAAAACTTCATTAAAATATGGAGGATCCGAGCATAATATTTTAAAAAAAACATATTGATATCACTTGAAGGAAAATAAAAGAAAAAAAAATATCAGTATTTAAATTTAAATATAAAATTTGTGGCATTTTACATGTGCTGTCTCGCTTGAGTGATACTTAACTATTTCTTTTTCCTTTTTATTTTTTGAAATAATCTTTTTCCTTTCTGAATTTTTTTTTTCTTTTGACTGCTTTTTTTAAATTACTTTAAATCAACTTGAATAGTCTCTTAGGTCTACCTAAAAGTGATTTGAGATTGTAGATCTCTTACCTAAAATAGAGGTAAGTAATACTCTACATGACATATCGATAAATTAGTATAAGACTCTAATTTAATTATAAATTTCAAGTTGAGTTTAAGTATACATTTATTTTAAATTTAAAATAGTATTTTATCATCTTTCAAAATACTACTTAATATATTTTCAATTAACCGGACTATTTCCAAATATCATATTAAAAAAAAAAAAAAACCAAAGGTTAGCAATGGCGATTGCAGACTAAAGGAGGAGGAAAAAAATGGCTTTATTCAGTTGCAATGCAAAGGCCAGAAGGCTTTGCTCGCTGGACGACTGGAGAGTGGAGGCTTTGTTTAGTTGTAAAAGACTTTTTTCGTCAGTGGTAAGCTCTCGCCTGTGATGGAGAGGGAGGCGACAGTGGTGAAAAATATAGATCAAAGTTTTAGCTTTTAGGATTACTGCTGTTGGATTGCAATACATTTCATGATTTCAATTTTCATTTTCTTTAAGAATCATTGAATTATATTATGATAAATATAAAATTAAAATTTTCATAGTTTATATTACATTTAAAATGTAAAAAATATATTATATACATATAAAATAAAGGAAATTTTCATAACTACAAAAAAAAAAAAAAAAAAAAGAGAAATAATTACAATTTTACCTTTCATTAATGTTTTTTTCAATTTTACTGAAAAATACTTTCAACAATTATAATAGTACCTAAATCTCAAAATCACCCTAAAATATGCACAAACGGTATAATTTTTACCATACATTCGGTATATTTTGGGGATATCTTAGTTCAATTTTCACCAAAAACCAACAAAATAACAAGAACAATTAAATCATTAAAGAAAAAGAATAATAAAATTTAATCAAAATCTAAAACATTGCAAAATCTCAAATAAATAATTTGGTATACTTTTCAGAATATATTGAAAATAATTTGGGTATACCTCAAGAATTCTTTAAAAATACCTTGGGAATATATTGGGTATTTCTTTGAAATATTTTGGATATACCTTAGGAATTTTCTTGGAATATTTTGGGTATAACTTGGGGATACTTCCCCTTAGAAATTCCATAAGAATATTTTGGGGGTATACCTTAGGAATTTCTTGAAAATTCTCTGGAATGAATTTTTTGGGAATACCTTGGGTATAGCTTAGGAATACTTCGGTATACCTTTAAGAATTATATGAGAATATCTTATGTATATCTTGAGGATATTTTGGGTATACTTTGAGAATATCTTAGTGATTTTTACCAAAAAAATTAATATATACAAATGACGATTGAATGAGCAAGTCACTCTGTAAACAATGACGAATCAACAAAAAATCAACTAAATAAGAATCGAAATCTATTTAAATCCATTTTTTTTAAAAAAAATATTTAAAAGAAGAAGAAGAAAAGAAAGGTCATGAAAGTTGAAGTAGCAACCACCTCTTCAACAACCACTCGCAGCCTTAATCGAAAATCATTTTCTTCTTTCTCCTCAATGGCTAGTGTTTCATCTACTTTGTGAAAGAAGTTCAGAAGAGGGATTGAATTGAGAAGAGTAGAAGAATCGCACCTTTGTTGATGATAGGGATGAAAAGATGCAGAATATCGATAAATTTGGAAAAAAAAATATTTAAATTTCAATAAACCATGAAAATTCTTCTAAAATAAAACTTCAGTCACTTCAGTTATTTCAATTTATAAAATTTTACCATCAAATCAAATTAATTAAATCAAAATAAATATAATATATCAACCCGAATAAACTGAAAATTAAAATAATTGGTTTATTTTAATTAAATTGAAATCAGCTTTAATTCAATTTTCAATTTTTTATCACCCTTATTTAGAGCTGGTAATTCATCTGTGTCATGTATAATTATGTTGTATCATTAATTTTAATTATGAATAACACAATTATACTAAATAAAAATATGAAATGATTAATTAATCGTGTAAAAAATTAAAATGTGGACACAATACTGCTAAAATCAGTATTGATACAATTAGATGTGATTAATTAAATATGATTATTGAGTAAAAAACAAAACAAGTATGATTAAATATGATTATTGAGTAAAAAAAAACGAAGTATGATTAAATTTGCATACATTATATAATTAGACATAATTAATTAAATGTGTCTAAACTTGTATGAACTAGATGACATTAATATTTAGTTTATTCATACTAGGATTTTAAATATTTTCTAATATGTTACATATCGTTCTATTTCGATACCGATACAGAATATACTATTTAGATGTTTTTTCAACTTATTTTTTGAAAATTTATGATGTGAACAAATGATACAGTCCGATTCAATCTAATATTGTTACACTGATTTTAATACCAATATGTTACAAAAAAACTGTTATTTAAAACCCTAATTCAGACCAATTAGATTGTGCAATGTTGCGCATTGACTATGGTTTAAAACGATTTGTTTCGGTCCCCAATAATTCAAATGATTCTTCATTGATGCGAGAATAAGAGCATGATTGTCGGTAAGGGTGAACAAAACCGAATTGAAACTAAAAGTTAAACCGAACCATATTGAATTCAATATATTCGGTTAGGTTTATTTAGTTTTCAATTTATTTTGTTTGGTTATTTCTAAAAATTTCAGTTTATTCAGTTCAATTTAGTTAAAAATATTGAAAACCGATTAAACCGAATCAACTGAACTTTTTCATATATATATATATATATATTAAAAATTTTATAGTAATTAATTCTAATTTTTATACGAAATAAAAGAAATTATTGTTTATAATAATTAGTTTTGTTATATGATAGTTGATAAAATCATAAATTATGATAATTTATTCTAATTTGTATTAACTAATGTTAATTTTACGGTAATTAATAAAATAATGATAATCAATTTTAATTCATGTTAATTTATAAAATTTTAATTTTAGTTTGAGGTAATTTATAGAGTTGTAATAATTGATTTTAATTTATATTAATTGATAAAATTATTATAATTGATTTTAAGTTTTTATAATTTGACAAAATATGGTAATAATTATAATTTATATTAATTAATAAATTAATTTATAAAACCGACAAAATTGAACCAAACCAAATCGAAATATTTTAGTTCAGTTTTTCTATACATCGGAACCAAACCAATGCACCACCCTAATTATCAGTTTTCATTCTCACTTGCAAAATCCTATATGGCACTTTCAAGAGCAATTGCATGAATAAAGAACTTTATTTCTATTTTGTAAGCTAGCAACAATAGAAATAGGAGAAAAAATTTTAAATGACTAAAAAAATTTTTTTAGTCCTACATGTATTATTTAATAACAATTTAAATATAATTAATAAGCAATATTATTTATTAATTTTATATATTTAAAATTAATTAATATGGAATTAACAGTTATTATAATTAATTATTTATTTATTTAATTAAGTATGTATACTAATATAAATTATACAATAAATTAATAATATTAATTATACTTAATAAATTAAATATATTTATTAATACAAAATTAAAATTTATTAATATAAAAATTAAAAATATGATTAATTTAATGAATTTAATTTCATAATATAAAGTATAAAATTAAATTAATATAATGAATTATATTTAATAATGTAAATATAATTATTATAAAACTAAAGTTAATTAATTATAAAAATTAATAACATAATTAGTTTTATTAACTTAATTTCATATAATAATAATAAAACTACAAAATAAATAACTGATACAATTTCTTTTATTCCTCAGTTAAGGCTGATGAATCTATTTATATTAACTAGAATACAAGTTTTTCTTTCTCGTGTTCTTATTTTTTTCCTCTCGCATTCCTCCCTTTTCCTTTCTTATTCCTCATCTAACTTCATTCTCATTTTCATAGTTGTATAATATTATTTCATAGCTTTGACTTATTAACTTATTTGTCAATGGAAATAATTAAAATTTAGGATGCTACCTCACATATGGAAATATACCTAAATTAGGCCAAATTAGTTAAGTCAATTCCATTATCTCAAGGACCAAAACACATTATTCAAAAAAAAAAATGCTCGAAAAGATGTCGAGAGAGTGTTTAAAGTGCTGCAAGCACGGTTTACTATTATCAATTGTCTTTTCATGCATGTAGTGTAAGGAGACAATTGGAAAAATTATGAGAACATATGTAATCATGCACAATATGATTGTGAAAGATGAACAAGATTCATATGCTGATAATTTTAATTATATAGATGATAAAGTGAACATCAATATATCCATACCTGAAATTTTTCAAACTCGGCTTATCGCTTATGAGGAGTATGTTTGAAATCATGTATGAATTTGTAATATATCAATTAATCAATGACTACAGACCAACTTAATTGAAGAGATTTGTAACCGCTTTGGCAAAGAGGAAAATGATAATTAATATAATATTTTTTTTATAAATTTTTAATATTGGATTTTATTAAAGGTTTTTAAAAAAATTTTTATGTAATTTTTTTCATTAATAAAATATTGTGTGATTTATTTAAAATTTTTTAAAGTTTTATAATTAATTTTTACGAAAATTATTAATTTTAATATTAATTAATTTATAATAATAAAATTTAATTTATTTAATAATAAAAATAATTTAATTATTAATATTAAATATAATATATTAATTGAATTTTATAAATTGAAATTAATATTAATTGTAAGAATAAAAGGTATTTAAAAGTTTTGTTGAAATTTTAGTGATGGGAGAAAACTGACTGATGCTCCAATAGAACACTTCTCTCTTCCAGTTGTCCCCCTCCCTGATTCTGTCTGTTCCTTTTGGTAGTAATGGTGGAATCTGATTATTCAATACATTTTCTGTTTTAATTTCTGTGTATGTAAAGTTTTATTAACCTCTTAATCAAATCATTTTATCTAGATTCTATTTATTATTCTTCTTTTTCAAAATACAAAAAATCAAGGAATCATGGGATTTAGAAACAAGGAAGCATCAACATCCTCAAACGCCTTAAAGCAATCTGATGCAAGAGAAGACACCCCTCTAGTAGGCAAGCCCAAACCTCTTTCTTCCCAGTCGAAGACCTTCGCTAATGTCTTCATTGCTATTGTTGGCGCTGGAGTTCTGGGTCTCCCATATGCTTTCAAACGCACCGGATGGATCATGAGTCTCCTCATGCTTTTCTGCGTTGCTGTCTTGACCCACTACTGTATGATGCTTTTGGTTCATACTCGTCGCAAGCTTCATTCTCTCTCTGGCGATTTCTCTAAGATTAACTCCTTCGGTGATCTGGGTTTCGTAATTTGTGGCTCTATTGGTAGGTTGGTTGTGGATGTCATGATTGTGTTGTCTCAGGCTGGATTTTGTGTTGGGTATTTGATTTTTATTGCTAATACTTTGGCCAATTTATTCAATTCCTCATCGCCCACGAGTTTGACTTCTCAAATCATGGGTTTATCTGCCAAGAGTTTTTACATATGGGGTTGTTTTCCATTCCAATTGGGATTAAATTCCATTGCTTCTTTAACCCATTTGGCTCCTTTGAGTATTTTCGCTGATATTGTTGATATTGCTGCAATGGGTGTGGTTATAGTAGAGGATATTTGGATAATGATGAGAAACAGTCCGAAGGTGAAGGCTTTTGGGGGGTTGTCTGTGTTTTTCTACGGGATGGGTGTGGCTGTTTATGCATTTGAAGGGATTGGTATGGTTTTGCCTTTAGAATCAGAGATTGAAGAGAAGGATAAGTTTGGTAGAATTTTAGCCTTAGGTATGGGTTTTATTTCATTTCTCTATGGATCCTTTGGTGTATTGGGTTACTTTGCTTTTGGCAATGAAACTAAAGATATTATTACTGCTAACTTGGGTGCTGGTCTGATTAGCAGTCTAGTTCAACTGGGTCTTTGTATTAATCTATTCTTCACATTTCCTTTGATGATGAACCCAGTTTATGAGATTATGGAGAGAAGGTTTTGGGATGGAAGGTACTGTTTATGGCTTAGATGGCTGCTGGTATTTGCAGTGAGTTTGGTGGCTTTATTGGTGCCTAATTTTGCTGATTTCATGTCCCTAGTTGGTAGTAGCGTATGCTGTGGACTGGGATTTGTTTTGCCAGCTTTGTTTCACTTGCTTGTGTTTAAGGAAGAGATAGGTTGGAGAGGTTGGTGTATCGACGTGGGAATTGTGACAGTAGGTGTTGTTCTTGCTGTTTCAGGAACTTGGTATGCTCTTATGGAGATTTTCTCTGTTAAGGTATAATAGTATCTTCTATATTGTGTTATTTGATTTCATACCAATTGTCAATCTATAGCAATCAACATATGTAATGATCTCTATTGTGGAAGGATTGTGATATGAGCTGTAATTGCATGTAGAATCACCTTATCAATCCTAAGATGAGAAATATGGTGTTTGGTTGAGAATAAATTCTCAGTTGTTACTGTCCAAGAAGACATTATTTCTATTACTATCTTGTCATTGTCTAGTATCAACATCTCTGTTAATTTATTATAACCTCAAATAAGTTATTAACACATTCTTCATTGGATATGATTGATCTTATCATGCTTCCACAGTATAGTTAATATGGTCTTGGCTACAGCAAGTGGTATTCCACAAATTTATTGCAGCATGTAATATTTGTAAGATCATACTGGTTGCATATGGTGGTTGTACTAGGATATCGAATGAAGATCACAACCTAACTAGTAAGAAACGTGTTATAACTACTTTAAGAAGATTATGAATGCATTTCTATAACACAAAAGTTGAAAATTTTCACCTTAGAAAAAAAAATCTAAATATTGACTTCACATTCATCGTTCTTATACATTTCATGGTATGTGTAGATCATGGATGCTACCTTTTGGGTCCATCTTGCTAATTACATTCTTCTAGTCAAGGTTTAATGTCTAAGAAATGCTACGAATATTTTCTTACATAATTTCCACCATACACTTTCAATGTGAAAATGACACTGTCTTGTCACTTAAAAAATATCGTTATTTTTATAACAAAAGCTAGTGTTTTGAAAAAAAAAAAAAGACAGTTTTTTTTTTGGGAAGTATATGTTGGAAAGTGCACGAGGAAGTGTTGATAGCATTCCTCTTAATGTCTTTCAAAAATATTCTAGTATTTTTTAGAGGTAGCAAATGGATCAAAAACTCTTTCCTTGTCAAAAAGCAGAGTTATATTGAAATGTGTTTAAGTTGGTTCAAAATAGTTGTCTACTGGTTCTTTATTCAGATAAAGAGATTGTTATGTATGAGAATCAGTTTTATCTAATTAGTTTTCTATCCTGATTGATTTGTACACATCTTGTAGCAAAAATTAGTTATCATATACTTTGAAATACTCATCCAACTCATTGTGTGATCTATAAGTGGAGTTGGGGTGCAGAAAATGTGGTGTTTGAGATTACAATTTAAGCATCAGATATATTTGATTAGTTTCAATGTCAGGTTGCAAGAGATTGTTGAGAACAATCTCTTAAAAACATTGAATCACCAAAAGTCGACAAGCTTTTCATTTTAACTAGTAAAAAGGTTGCTTGATTTGGCAGGGAAGGGTATGGTTGTTACATGAGATGGTTGGTTGAAGGTTATGGAAGATCAGGCCTGAATTTGTGAAGTAAGATTTGAACTTTGAAGAGTAGCTTTCTTCCCGTGTGAGTTGTGAAGGCCCATTTGAGCTACAAATGCACTTGCTTCACAAAGTGAAGGACAGGTGAGAAGAAAAGACAAGGGAATGAGTAATCTATAAGAGAGAGAGAGAGAGCTAAAAAGCAGAGCAAGAGATGTAAGAAGAAAAGATGAAGGAATGAGGAAGGATAAATGACAAAAACGTCTCTAAGGGAGCAAGTTTTAGTAGAACTGTAAGGCTTCACCTGACCTGTATTGAACAGGGTACAGATGAATAGGTCCCAAGAGCAAACAGATGCACCAGGATGAACGACTGTTTTAAACATGATACTAAAACTAGTCTACTAGCAAAAGAACTAATTAACTTTAAGACAAACATATGACTATTGGCAGGATCAACTAGGTATTGAGTTATTGTGAATCATCAGAGCAACAAGCAGAGCTTATATCGACCTTTTATCTAATAAATGCATATCCAGAAGTCGAGATTTGTTGCATGTATTAACTCCAAAATTACTACATTTATCTGCGCAAACATGATACTAAATCTAGTCTACAAGCAAAATAACTAATTAACTTTAAGACAAATATATAACTATTGGCAGGATCAACTAGGTATCAAGTTATCATGAATCGGGCAGAGCTTATATCGACCGTTTATCTAATAAATGCATATCATCCAGAAGTCAAGGTTTATTGCATGTATTAGCTCTAAAAATACTACATTTATCTGAGCAGCAAAATGAAAGAACTAATTAATAGGATTCGATAAGCAACATCCAAGCTTTAACCTTCTTAATATGAAGAGCATCATCAATTGAATTGGTGATCAAGTAGCTAACTTTTGATTGTATGTCAATATATCTACAGTTTGGAGAAACAAAATATATATCTTTATTCAGACAAAACCATCATTAACTCTCACAGAATTGATTTTCTGAGCTCCAAGAGTCTAGACCACCTCTTATCAATGGAAGTTGCATTTTCTCTATCAATAACTGCAAGGAAAAGAGAGAAAACCACATTTTCTTTTATTACTACATAATTACCAATTAAGCTTTAGTCAAATAGTATTTATTTTCTGAAAATCTTACATTGCAAAGTAGGTTCAGATTTCTCACAAGACTCTGAGCAAGTATCCTGCACAATATAGGGGAAAAATGAATATGATCTTATAAACATAATGACAACATTAAATTATTCAGAGTTTATCTGTGCATATACTTTGACAGAACTCATAAGCCTGATAGTGTCTTGTATTAATGAATCAAGATTTGCTTCATATCCAGGCTTCACATATATAACCTGTACAGTCAGAAGATCAATCACATTGTTTTGTTTATAGATAGAAAGAATATGCAGCCAATTTTGTCAATTTTTTGAGAATTTGGTATAAAAATTAATATATTTATCATTTTTTGCATTTACATATTTAAAATAGAAATTTAATATATTATTGTTATACTAATATTATAAAAAATATTTGCAAATAAATTTCATTAATTTTGTAGAATTCATTTATATCAAATACAACACTGTTGAAAAGAGATTTACAGATGGATCATCGCCGCCAATTTCTGGTAATTGGACTGCACCATTGTCTCCATTTGATGGTAGAATCCACACATTAAAATTGGAATCAATCTGACAAAAATTGAAAAATTAAAAAAAAAAATCCAAAGCTTCTTTGATATATGATTTAGAAACAGCAAATTATATTTTAGTTTTAAGACAAGAAACCTCTCTGCAGTATGGAGAAGAGCAGTTGCTACAGTTTCTGGTGAAGGAGGTGATGATCCTTCCATCCACTGAAAAGCCGAAGCCGGCATGCTGCTAATTGAAAATGGAATCAGATTTGTGGAGATGAAAAACTCGGCATATAAATGGACATTGAATCACTCAAGAGAGTAGAGTTATCCAGATCATTATAACTAGAATATTATAGTTATAGCCAAGTAATGTGGGATAATATAATGCTCTCCTCTCATACTCAGCCTACTATGGGGATACGACATAATGATGTTGCCTAGAGTATAAGACATAATGATGTTGCCTGGAGTATAAAAGCAGTAGACCTTACCACTCGCATACCAACACCAGATGCATAGAAAATTTGATAGGTAAATGGATCTTGAATATTATTTTTCCAAAGCTAGTTAAAATGGAAAAAGCTGTGCAAATCATTATAAATAATAGATTAAGTTATAATAAAGTAATATGGGATAATCTGAATCTACATGCATAATGTGGTGATACATTCATATGTGAATTTTAGCTAGACTCATTTTTTTCAATTTCTAATAAATGTTATTCAATTTCTAATTTCTAATAAAACTATAATAAAAGAAATATAATATAATATAAATATAATAAAATAATAAAATAAATAAAAATAAATAAAATATATAATAAAATAAATGAAATAAGAACTTATAATATAATTTAGTAGAAATTTACCTCTATCTCACATATGTAAACCAAAAAAAGTAATATGAGATAATCTAACAATAGGACATATACTAATTATTTATAAAAAAAAAAACCTTTTGGATGCAGAGATTGATAGAAACTTGAGCATCTTTTTGTTGATCATCTTCAATCAAATCTTGCAAGTTTAGATCTTGAAGGGAAATTAGGTATTCAGAATTCCATTTTCCATGCCATCTCCCATCTCCTGTTGATATTGTAATCAAACGCCGGGGTTTTCTACTGCTTCTTTTGCTTATCTACAATCAAATCAAGTTTGTAATTGATTAATACATAAAATTATTAAATTATGAATGAAATTAATTAAACAAATACCAGAGTTAAGTCTTTTCTTCTTGAAACAGCTGCAACACTTCTTCTGTGAGATATGGGATTGGTTTTGATGGCTGTACCAGCTGATATCAAATGCCCAGCCTCTGACATTATCTTTATTCCTCTTTCTCACATTTAAAAACAAAAATTCTATATATACATACATATATATATATATATATATATATATATATATATATATATATATATATATATATATATATATATATATCGACTTATCTACAAAATATATGGCAGCCATATTTTCTTTTGGGTCCACACTTAGCTTTCAATTAGATAATATTTTCATTTTTTTTGTAAATAAAAAATATTTGATATTTATTCATACCCAATTACCACTAGGGTGAGCAAATTGATCAACCCAATCTAAATCCGAACAATGTAGGAAATTTTTCAAAAATATCAAAAAGCTTCTAAAATATTATAATATTTACCTCTACTTAATTTTTTTTTTAAATATATCCAAAATACTTAAAAAATATTATAAAAGTATCTAAATTTAAAAGTCACTTCAAAATATACTAAGAAGCACAAATACAGTTTATCTCTGGTATATTTTGAATATACCTCAGTTCAATATCTTTACAAATATCTAGGCATACCTTAATTCAGTATATTTTAAAAATACCTTGAATATATTTGGAAATATATTAGAATTTCATGAAGGATACCTCAAATATACCTATACTCAAAACTGTACCTCATGTTCTCTACCGAGAGCTACGAATAGAGGGGCACAAACAAAGGCAATAAAGAGCAAAGCCAAACGTTTCGGTCTCTTTAGGTAATAAGATGGATTACTGTATCTCCATTTAGAAGATGAGGATCTACTTCTTCCCATTTCAATCTCACAAACTCAAAAATTTTGGGGTAGAAATTCTATAATTTAATGTTAAAAATGAAAACTTGCTTTACAAACATATGATCCAACCAAATAAGAAAAAAAATCTGGATAGCGAAATAGAGGACGGTATGAAAATAAAATCCAGTTTCGTTGACGGATTATGAGAAACGGAAACTAAAGAAGGAAATTAAGAGAAAAAGAGGAAAGAAAATCAGTGGACAAACATTGAAACAAAGAAAATGTTAGCGACATAATAGAGGAGAGTTAAGCTTAGAGAAGGCATTCCGAAGGACGAGAGTAGCAAACCAACAAAAAACAGGGAAGGAGAGAAGAAAAAAAGTTAAAAATGAAAAAAAAAATTGATAAAAATGCAAAAAAATAAAAGTAGCGGTAACTTAAAAAAAAAAAGTTAAATTCCAGTGTAAAATTCCCAACAATGTATAAGCCTACTTCAAAACTCTAGGTCCATTTTTTTTTATCAATTTGAGTCGATGAGTTAACTGATTTCTTTCAACTCAATACACAAACAAAATTGTCAGCCAATGGCGTGGTAGAGAAGAAGAGCAATTGACGCCCTTATTTTTTTTATGTTATATATATATATATATAATTTAAAAATATAACAAATAATTATTTTGATCCTTTATCTTTTAAGTTTTCTAGTTATTTCTAACAAAAATAACTAACTAATAGTTATTTATATATTTTTATTATTTTTAAAATAATTAAAAGTTGGTTAGTTGATGAATTTTGGACTTTTATTTTTTCTAAAAAAAAGATAGAAGTTAAGTAGGTGATTATCTCTTTGCTCTAGAAAATCAGTTGGAAACATATATCGTTGATACGAAGTTTAGTGTTGAATTTATGAATATAACAGAAATGAGTGATTTTGCTGAACAAAAAGTGAAGGCAAGAAAGGATATTTTATATCTATTAGTTTATAAACTCATAACTTTAACAATTGTTCTAGCAGAGAAAATTTTTTTTACTATGAAATTTGTAAAAAATCAATTGCGCAAGAAGATGGGATATAATGGACGTCTAATATATTGTTTGATTACATATATTAAAAGAATGTATTTAATGTTAATGATAATGAAATTATCATGCATTACTATCTAAGTACATTAAAAACAATTGTAATTTTTTTAAGAATGTTTATTAATGTTATTTTTTATATATTTAATTATGTTGTGTAATTTTTTTAATTTATAATTGCATTATATAATATAATTTCGGTTATAAATTTTAATCGGTTCAGTTTGGTTAGTATTTTCTAAATTCTAAAAATTTCGGATACTTATAAAATTCAGTTCGGTTAATTGAATGTACACTAATAATTATATTTTGCCTCCTAAATTATAAATTCTGGCTGCACCATTATTGTCAGCCACGCCCAATCAATTTTAAAATTAACTTCAAAAGATGAAATTGTGTGTATTTCTTATTTCTTGACTAGATATTTTATATTTGAATTTTGTATATAAAATACTTTTATAAAATATTTTTAAAATTTAGAAGTATTAAGTTCTAAACATCTTTTTCGCTTAATCAAAAATTTCAAATTTGAATTCTTAATCAGCATGTTCAGCACTAAGTCAGATTGGTATGCAGTCCAAAAAGGTCAGCCTATTAATCACTACGACTTGAATACCAAATTTAATTTCCAAAAAAGTCTAGTCTAAACCAACCAACTCAAACAATTAGATCCAGGTCAGTTTAATTTTACTTCCCCCTAACTATCACAAAGTTCAACAATTCAGCAAGGGCTATATACTATCTATTTATGGACGTTATAAGATTACTAAATTAATGGATCAACAAAAGTACACATATAAGATGTAATTCTCTTCCAACTTAAGAAGAGATTTCGAGTTCAAATTCTAGAAATGCAACTACTTTAAAATTCATAAAAGAGTATTTGTCGGCCTTAAATTCTATCCAGTATCAACAGAATTAATTTCAGTGTGTAGTTCTAATTAATTAATTGGACATAATTTGTGGTCTTGAAAAAAAAAAAAAGAACACCTACAAATGAAATTCATTTATCTTTTTATATTCTTCATTCTCTCAACTTACATAACTTTCGATGTGATAGCAAAAATGGAAAACAGATCAAAGATTTCTATTTTGCATTCGTAAGTTTAGCCTAGCCAGTTGTTATTCCTTAATAGTATGTTTACCTTGCATTACATCGGATATTATTTAGTTTGTTAAAGTTTTTCCCATTATTATTTTTGTTTTGGTTTTATTTTATCAAAACTTATAATTATCTTAATAATTCTATGATGTTCGAGAATATTCTATAATTAATAAATTTAAAAAAATAAGAAAAAAATGAAAGTTTTTATTCTAATTTTTTAGAAAATATTTGAAATTGCTGTTCGGTATCCAAAGAATATATTTTGATTTTTTCTTTTAATTTTTAATAAACTATTTTTCTTAATCATATTTCTCAAAAAAATTTATTTAACTACTTCTCTTTAAAAATAAATTTCAAAATTTTAAAAATTAAAAATAATTTTTTTCAAAAACTATTTTTTCAACTGTAATGTCAAACATACTCTTATTAGTTAAACAAAATGTTTATGAAGAGATGAATTTTAATTTTAATTTTTCATTTTCATTCCATTATGCTTTTTATATATACAATTACTCATTAGATATGTTTAATACTTAATAATGGTCGAGAATCCAGACCATATATATATAGAAATTATTTAAAAAGAACAACGTATTCATTAACTTATGAATGGAAAAGAAAAAAAATTGTCAAAGATACAATGCTGCTGCAATAAAAAGAGAGTGAAAGAGATATTTATAGGGAAAAATATAAAAAAAAATTTATGAATTTTACAAAATTTCATAATTATATCCAGTGTTTTAAAAAAATTCTATTTAAATTATATGAACTTTTATTTTTGAAACAGTAGCAAAAAACTAATCTCCAAGACTAATTGAGACTTACATAGATTAATAGAATAGAAAAATTGGTTTTGATATCACACTATATATAAAAATAAGAATGGAAGAACAGATAAATTTATAATAAAGTCAATATGATGATATTAGTTAACTAAGTTAATTTTATTATTTAATAATTTAATTTCTTAATGAATAGTATGAATAATTATTAACTAAAAGTTAAATTGTATTATAACTAAGTAACTATATTTTATTATATAATGTGTGATTTTCTCTCTCTCTATATATATAATGTGTGGCCCTCAAATATTTTTATAAATTCTCAAATTCAGTTTAATTAATTAAACGATTTTCTTTTATTCTGGATCCTAATATACCAGAGAAACAAAAAATAAAATAAACACGTGAAAAATAAAAACATAATAAAGTAGTAATTTCAGCTATTTTATTACTATATTTTAACGACGAATTCAATATCTAATAATTACGTGCATTACATATTAATAAAATACTAGTATATATTAAATATGCTAGTGGGATTAAATAAACGGATTAAACAACTGACGCTTTAGTCTAATTATCCAAATCCAAGTATTAATTACCTTGTAATTAGGCATTGCATTGTAATAAATATATAAATATCTTCATAAGAGTCAATTTTATCAATATGTAATAAATCTAATAGTTGAAAAAAATATATTTATTTAAACTTTATGAAATTTATAAAATTGAAGCTGTCAATTAAAAATTTATTTAATCAACTTTTTTTAGTCTTAGTTATCAATTGTTACTTAATATAATTTATTAATTTAAAAATTTTCAATTAACTATTATTATTTAGATGTTACATATTTTTATTCATATAGAAACAAATTGAAAAAATTATCTAATTCATTCTATTAATTATTATTACTTTGATGCAAAAGAATTAATATATTGAAAACAAATTAGTTTAAAATTATAATTAAGCAAGTCTATTAAAAATTTTAACAGTTAAAGGAGTCAAATAAACAAAATTAATAATCAAGAAAATAATTATGGACTAAATTGAAAAGAGGAATAGTTAAAGGACCAATTGATAAAAAGAAAAAAGAGAGGAGGACTAAATGGGGAATTTAGCCGTGTTTAGCACAATCAAAATTTCTTCTTACACGTGGAGCTTTGCATGGACTGTTTAGAAAGTAGATTCCATTTAATTAATAAATTAAATTGGGCTATAGAAAGACCAAATGGGCTTCTCTTTCGGTAAATTAGGTAAAAATATACTTGCAGGTGCTATATGGAATTCGCCAATTATATCATGGATCCTGATCTATGGAATATTATGGACTCAGAATTCATTTTACACATGTAAAATGTTGTAATTTTTGTTTTTAATTTTTAAATTTTAATGGCAAATAATGTGGTTAGGATGTTTTTTTCTATTCATTCTCCTTTGATTTTCTTCCTCTTCTAATGCGATTTTTTGATGTTTAGGAGTTATTTAATTTCTATCTTTCATTGTATCATTCTCTTCTTCATTCTTTATGTGATTTTTAGCTTTTGCTTGTCTTTCATTGTGTCCATTTTCTTCTTCATTCTTTGTACGATTTTCAGTTGTTTTGTTTCTGCTAAGATTTCAGTTGATGCAATTTTCAGTTGTTGCATTTTTTGCTGGTTTTTCAGTTGGTGCGATTTTCTGCTGTGGTTCGATTTTTTAGTTGTTTTGATTGGTTTGAAGAGGATTCAATGGATATATATTTGGGGAATAGGATTGTGGCATCTTCTACAAATGTAGGTAAGATTTTCTTTGATTTATAAACAGAGGTTCATCATAAGTTTGATTATGTGTTTAATGTTGTGCAATTCTGTTGTTTTTATTTTTTTTTCTTTTTTTGATGAATGTTATGGAGTGGAAGTACATCATAATTTTTTTTATATTGTTTCTGAATTTAAACAGGTAGAGATTGATTTTTTTTTAGAATGCAGGTTTTTTGGTTTATTAATAAAGGTTTGTTTGTTATAAATTATAGGTTTTTATTTTATTAATAGAAGTTCATTAGTTTTTCAATAGAGTTTTATTAATTTATCAATAAAAGTTCATTATTTTATTAATAGAGGTTCATTATTTATCAATAGAGGTGCATCATAATTTTTTTATATTGTTTCTAAATTTGATCAGGTACAGATTGATTTGTTTTAGAATGCAAGTTTTTTATTTTATTAACAAAGGTTTCTTTGTTGTAAATTGTAGATTCATTATTTTATTAATAGAAATTCATTAGTTTATCAATAGAGTTTTATTAATTTATGAAAATAAGTTCATTATTTTATTAATAGAGGTTCATCATAATTTTTGTGTATTGTTTCTGAATTTCATCAAGTACAGATTGATTTGTTTTAGAATACAAGTTTTTTGTTTATTAATAAATGTTTGTTTGTTGTAAATTTTAGGATCATTATTTTATTAATAGAAGTTCATTAGTTTTTTTAATAGAGTTTTATTAATTTATGAACAGAGGTTCATTATTTTATTAATAGAGGTCCATCACAATTTTTGTATATTGTTTGTGAATTTCATCAAGTACATATTGATTTGCTTTAGAATGCATGTTTTTTAGTTTATTAATAAAGGTTTGCTGTAAATTGTAGGTTCATTATTTTATTCATAGAATTTCAATAGTTTTTCAATAAAGTTTTATTAATTTATCAACAGAGGTTCATTATAATTTTTTGTATTGTTTCTGAATTTCATCATATACAAATTGATTTGTTTTATAATACAGGTTTTTTGGTTTATTAATAAAGGTTTGTTTCTTATAAATTTTAGATTCATTATTTTATTGATATATGTTCATTATTTATTAATAGATGTTCATTAGTTTATTAATAGAGTTGCATTAGTTTTTGTGTTGATGAATTTTTATTTATGTTTTTTATATGATAATTGTACTGTTGCTGCTTCTGTTGGGGATGATTTATTGGTTGTATATGTGAAATCTGCTGAAGTGGCATATGATTTATATAATGATTATGCTTTTAGAATGAGTTTTAGTGTTAAGAAGAGTAAGCAAATGTATAGTGCTGGCAAAAAAAAATTGTTGATGAAAAGGTTTTGTTGCTCTAAGGCTAGAGAGAAAGAAAAAGTAGCAAAAGGAATCAGTGTTATGCGAAGCTTGATGTTCGTTGTGGTTGTAAAACTTTTATAGAATTTGATGTGGATGAAAATGAAGTTTGGACTGTCTCGACATGAAAATGAGCATAATCATGAGTTAGTTGGATTGAGCAAAAGTCACCTTCTTCGTTTGCATAGAAAGGTTACAAAAAATTAGCTTTTTTATCTTGAGCATTTGAAGGAGAGTAGGTTTGTAGTGTCTGATAGGATTAGATTGCTTAAAAAGCAATTTGGATTTGTTCCTAGGGATGCTTATAATCATCTAGGTTTGAAAATTTTGAAGAAATTGGATGGCAGCGATTCAAATTCTTTGATTGAGATTTTTAGGCAAAGGCAATCAGATGAGAATGATTTCTTTTTTTATTTTGAAGTTGATAATGATTCAAGTTTGTGTAGCTTTTTTTGGAGAGATTCCTACATGGAAAAAGATTATGAGTTTTTTGGAGATCTTTTAGTGCATGATACGACTTATCGCACTAATGGATATGATATGATTTGTGGTCCATTTGTAGGTATGTTCATTATTTTATTGATACCTATTTGTTTGTTATATAGTGTAGGTTCATTACAAATACTATAAAAGTTCATTACTTTATTGACAAAAGTTTATTTGTTTTAAATTGTAGGTTATTAGTAAATGTTCATTAGGAATAAGTAAATGTTCATTATTTGATTAATAAATGTTCATTATTTAAGTTCATTATTGTAAACTGTAGATTATTAATAAAGGTTCATTTGGAATATACTTTATGTTCATTAGTTTATCGTAGAT
This sequence comes from Balakata baccata, assembly GCA_949630135.1. Taxonomy (NCBI): domain Eukaryota; kingdom Viridiplantae; phylum Streptophyta; class Magnoliopsida; order Malpighiales; family Euphorbiaceae; genus Balakata; species Balakata baccata. The sequence goes on from CATIWF010144739.1 coordinate 20,870, forward strand.
GTTCATTAGTTTATTGATAAAAATTTTTTTTTGAACTATAGTTTATTTATTAGAAACAGAGTAAATGTTCATTAGTTTATTAATAATGTTTCTTATGTTCATTTGTGTTTTGATTTGTAGGTATGAACCATTATTGTATGAATGTGATGTTTGGATGTTGATTTCTATTAAATGAGAAAATAGTTTTTTGTGTGGCTGTTTCATACATTTTTTTAGATCAATGGGATGTAGATATCCACAGACTATAATGACGGATCAATTTGCTGTTATTGCTCAAGTTTTTTGAAATTCACAGCATAGGCTGTGTATATGGCATATAGGGGAGGATTCAAAGAAGAATATCAAATCGTTGAGAAGTCAAAAATGATTTGTTGATTTATTTAATCAAGTCCTTAAATACTGTGATACAGAGGCTGAGTTTGAGTTTTATTGGAGCAGATATTTGATTTGTAATAAATTTTGCTTTTTTATTCTAGGAACCTATATGTGATGTGTCCTTTTATTTGCTTCTCACTTTCTTCAATACGCTGCTGTTTTTTTTTTTATGAATGTTGTATTTATTTGTTTTTTTTTTCCTTTTGTAGTTTGGAATTGGAATATCAGTGTCATAATAATCCTTGAATGCAAAAACTTTTTGATATTAGATATAATTGGTGTCATGCATTTAGTAAAGATTTTTTTTTCGAGTGGAATTCTGTCATCACAAAGACGTGAGACTAACCATTGTGTTGTGTCTAAGAGGCTCTTCAAAACTGCTGGTCTTTGTGATTTTTACAATTATTTTATTAATTTGTTTCGGAATGAAGAAGCAAAGAAAATGAAGAATATATGCTTTGTTTGCATGGTGTTGCACCAATGGTTTTGGATGGTGTGAAGCTTCTTTCACATGCAAGAGAAGTATATACATTGGAGATATATTTTCTGTTTGAGAAGCAATATATGAAGGGTTGTTCTTGTAATCAAATTTGTGTGGCTGATAATGATAGTATTCTTAAGTATCATGTTTGGTGGCCAGATTTGGACATTATTTGTCATGAAGTTATTTTTGATATTGTAGATATGTTTATATCTTGCACTTGCAAGATGATTTCAGAGGTATGTGAGATTCTATGAATTCTGAGTTAATGAACCTTTATGTTGTTGAATGAACCTATTTGATAATTAATGAAGCCTTTAGGGAAATATTTTTGCATATGCTTATTAAGTAGTGTACATTTATTAATTGAGTAATGAACCTAAATGATTTATCAAAGAAACAAATTTGTAGATAAACATGTGCTTAAACTAATGAACTTTTTTTATTTAACTAATGAACCTGTACAAATTAAGTAATAAACATTTGTTAATAAACTAATAAAACTTTTATTATTAAACTAATGAATCTTTTTTTAATATACTAATGAATCCGCATTAATATATTAATGAATATTTTTACTAATAATGTACAGTTTTATTAATGAACCTATAGTTAATAACTAATGAACGTATAAGCAAATACTGCTAGCTGGGAGATAAGTTTTATATAGTTATATTTCTTTTTAGGTAGAGATTCTTTGCTCCCATTATTTGCGTGTTATGAATGTCCATTGTGTCGACAAAATTCCAAAGAAATGTATTGTGAAGAGGTGGAGGAAAGGTATGATTGATAGCAGAATGTTTGATGTTCCATCGCTCTCTTTATATGATGAATGTGGTTTCGCTAGTTCTCTTTGGAGGATACAAATGATGAGAAAGTTTTACAAATTAATTCCAATTAGTAAAAACAATATGGAGGCTAGACAACATTGCGAAGAAGCTTCTGAAAGCACAAAAACGAAATTATTATAGAGGTTGTTGGTCCTATTTGCATAGAAGAAGAAACTTATGCAAATTCTTGTTCAAGTGAAAAAATACAGAATCAACTTTGTAGTAAAGCAAAAGGTCAATGTAATAAAAGAATGAAAAGTATAATAGAGAAGAAGTTTAATCAAGCTAAGGGTAGGAGGAAAAATGCTCAAATTGCTGTACAAACTTATGTTAAGGTATAAGCTGATGATCTGTATTTGATTTTTGAAATGAAGCTGATAATGATGGTTTAATGAATTTGTTATTTTTTTTATAGGAAAGTGTTTCAGAGTTAGTTGGAAAATGATATGTAGTTCATTCAAGTTATGGTAGTTCAGAATTGGTAACTATTATTCGAGATTTAAGTTTAAATCATCCTTGAATTGTAAATTCAATTTGTTGGGAGTTTTATTTATTCATTAATAATCAGTGAAGATCTGGTTTTATTTCATTGCTAATTTATGTACAATTTATAACAAATCAAGGTTTATTAACATATTAATGACGTAATGAACCTACAATTTACAACAAATGAACTTTATTGATAAAATATTAAACATGTAATGATAATGAACATACAGTTTATAACAAATGAACTTTTTTAATTCATTATTAATAAATGTACAATTTAAAATAAAATAAATTTTTGTTGATCACCTAATAAATATTTAATTTATTATTCTCAATGAAGCTACAATTTACAACAAATGAACTTTTATTGATCAAGTAATGAACCTAATGTGTCTTTAATTCATTCTTAATAAATGTGCAGTTTTAAACAAAATGAACTTTTATTGATAACTTAATGAACCTTTAATTAATGAACCTACAATTTACAAAATATGAAATTTCATTGATAAACGAATGAATCTTTACTTTAATTGTAATGATCATACAGTTTATAACAAATGAATATTTACTAAAAAACTAATGAATCTTTAATTCATTCTTAATAAATGCACAGTTTAAAACAAAATGAACATGTGTTTATAACGTAATGAACCTTTAATATATTGCTAATGAACCTATAGTTTATGACAAATAAACTTGTATTATTTAAATATTGTGACTAAATTTTAAAGAACCTGCAATCAACTTGTACTATGTTTATATTGCAAAATATTTAAGCTACAATTAAAATTGTGTATGCAAATCATTTCAAAATATATCCCAATAAAACATTTCAATATGTAATCAAAAACATTCTTAAGTCTTCATTTTTTCATTGATTCAGCAAATTGTTTTTTTTTTTCCTTTTGCTTCTTTGAGGACCTCATTCCTGCATGCATTAATTTTCGTCAACAGAATATCCAAATAATACTTTACCCTGAGAGATTTTATGAAAAGTTGGTCATTATCTTTCCAAAAACCAGAACTCCAATTTTCATCTCCATTATACGTCTCCAAATGTCTCATTGTATAGATTTCACAATCAAAATTCTGTCTATTTAATCTCCTTGGCATTTTCACTAAATTTTCAGGATATTTTGATAAATTTTTGTCTTAATAGAGTTTGTTTTTTTGTCAAGTAGTTTTGGAATGCTTTCGTGTGTAATATAGAGAAAGTAAGGAATATACAATACCAAGCAATATAGAAAGCAGAAATAGTAATGAACCTACTACTCATTGTTATTTGAACCTATTATATACATTTTAATGAAGCATATAACAGTTGAACTTACAGGTATTCTTAGCGACCCTTCATATTTGTTATTGTAAGAGACTTGGAGAGTTTTGTTATATATAACATCTATTCTTCTCATTTTGATGTTAACACAAACAATAAAATAGTGTTTATATTGATGAATGGGGAAGAAAACCTGAAAATTGAGTATGCATAGTTAAAAATGATGAAAATTCTTTAACTCATAAATGTACATTTTAAAACAAAATAAACCTTTATTGATAACTTAATGAACCTGCAGTTTACAAAAATATGAAATTTTTTATTGATCAAGTAATTAGTCTTTACTTTAATCATAATTAACCAATAGTTCATAATAAATGAATTTTTATTAAAAAAACTAATGAACCTTTATTGGTAATTAAGTAACAATTCATTAGAAATGAACGTTGCTTTTCTAACTATCAAATCTTTTTATTAAGCGAGTAATGAACCTATATCATGAAACAAACAAATATAAATTTTGACAAAAATCATAGTAACCAAATTATAGTTATCTAATTAATAACTAATTAACCTTGTTAGTTTAGCTGATGAACCTTTATTACTTAAGCAATGAAGGTAAATCATTAAGCAAGATAATGAAGATAGCACTTACCATGTTAGCTTTAGCAATGCTAATTTTCAGATAGTCTAATTTCTTCAAAATTCTATTGATGTTCTTCTGGGTGTAAACTCCTAATGAATGACTTTATTGTATACAATTGGAGCTAAAAAGAAATAAAATTGAATTAAAGAACCTAACAATATGAAGTAATGAATTTATATTTTTCAAGAAAGTGTACTTGCAGGTAGATTAAAGGAACATGTTACTTATGAAAACATTAATTAAGAAGATTAGTTTTTTTGGTCTTTTTTTTGTTTCAACAATGTTTATCTTTATAGACCAAATGTCTATTATACTCTCCTCAACCTCTCCTTAGGAAAGGGTTTGAAATATTTCTCTTGTAAGAAAGTAATCACTATACATGAACAACATTTCACTATCAGAAAATGAAATAAAAAATGGTTAATGCAATGAACGTATAGTTATCATGTGGTGGAACTAGTGTATTCAAATAGCAAAGCTATAATATGGAACTCACTCTTGTTTGCTCAGTTCTATTACAGGTGTAAATGCATACTCTGAGAATAATTTTTCTTTTGTAGTTAAATTGTCAAGTATTGCATCTTTTGTAGTTAAATTGCCAAGTATTGCATCATTGCATGTTCAGAATGGGGATCGCAAAGCTAAAAGAAGCCTTTTGTGCTTCCTTATTGGCCTTTTTCTTTTTTGTACATCTTCTATTTCTGATTCAGATTCTTCAGTTACTCTAAAAGAAAAAAAAATAAAATGTTAATGAAGCTACTGTGCATGAATAATGAACTTTTATTATTAGAGTAATGAAACTCTGCTATATACCTAATGAATCTATAGTTTAAAATAAATGAATTTCACTGCATAAATTAATAAAACTTTTATTATATTCCCAATGAATCTATAGCTTAAAACAAAATGAACATTTATGATACTAATTTGGGATACATGCTCATCAAATATTTGTGTAGGTGTTTGAGGTTCCCCAGGCATTTGAGGTGGCTCTGTGATAACTATAGTTTGCTGTTGAGCAATCTGTAGAGTAATTTGTTGTTTAGGTGGAGCAATTTATTGTTGAAGCATGTGAGTTTGTTTTTTTTTCTGTTACTTTTTCTTTAGGACTAGAATCATGAGGTGTTAGTCCTAATGATAAGGAATGGGGTTGCATATGCATTGTTGTATTTTGAAGTTCAGGTATTGGTGTTTACGACTCTTTAGCAAATTCATTATTTTGTGTTATGCCTACCAATGTTTCCATTTGAGCTGTGTGTGGACTAGAAAATATTCTTGAGGAGAATTCATCATCTTTAGGTTGCTCTCCCTGAGAGCTTGAAGATATATTGTTGAAGATTTCATTTACTTTGTTAGAAGTTCTCTGTGTAACATATATTGAATTAGTCATTCCAACTTCTGCCATTGGGTCTTTAAATTCTACTTGTGTCTCTGCAATTTTCTTGATTATAGTTGAGACTTTTCAACTTTTTCTACGGCTTCCTATATTTAACATAATTAATAACCAATGCATCAATACAAAAGTTATAATGAACTCATAGAAAGTATATAATGAACATGTAGTTAATTAATAAGGAAAATAAACCATTTGTTAACTAATGAACCTTTGATTTATAGTAATGAACCAACAAATAAAAAAAATTCACATAAAATTAATTACTAATTTTGTAATTTACCTTCATGTGCTCTATTGTTCCAAGTTGTTTTTGTCTTCCTTCTTCATCTTCTATTTCTTCTTCATCAATGATGGGTAATCTGTCTACAACTTTTCCTTTACCAAAGCCTTTTTTAAGTTCGTCTTTAACTCTTTTTCTGACTATTTTTGCTGTCCAGTTTGACAGTGTTGGGATTTTTCTTGTAGTTTCTCTCACTTTGAACTCAACCCTGTCCAAGTAAGCTAGCTGTTCATTTGAGGCAAAAAAAAAAAGTTAATTAGAATATTGATTAACCAATAGTTAATAAGTAATGAACCTACAATATTTCAAAAAAGAACCTAGTGATTACTTTATTTATAATGAACTAACATATTATAACAAATAAACCCTTTTTAATAAATTAATGAACATTTTTTATTAAGTAATGAACCTTTTACTAATTAAGTAATGAACCATTATTAATAAACCAATGAATCTCTATTAATAAACTAATTAACCTATATTGATAATCTAATGAACTTTTATTAATAAAGTAATGAACTCATAGCTCAAAACAAAACTAATACTTGAATACAGTAATAAAGCTTTGCTTTAATAGCAAGAATTGTTAGCTTAAATTATAAGTAACTAAGATTACCAATGAACAAGGGAAAATGATCCTAAACACTATAATCTGGTTTTGATGAAGATTAAAGTTAATTGATTGAAATAAGCTATATTAAACTAAAATGACAATTAAATTGCTAAATTTATCCAATGAAATGGCTAATACACTTGTTTTTTTCATCTCCCAACTTGCATTCCCTCTTAACAAATTAAGCATAATGAATCATGATCTCCAGGCTCTCGCCTAAAGACATTAACTAATCAAATCAATGAGTTAATTTATATTTAATTCAATTTTAAGGTTAAATTTAAGGTGATGTTCCTAATAACTCAATCTTATAATTTTAGCTAATAATCGGTGGCCAATCAATTACCACACATGAAACTAAAGAAGAGCAACTGAATTGAAAAAGAAATCAAAATTCATTTCATAGAAAAATAAACAAGGTTCTTACAAGTTGGGGTTGCTCACTAAGCACCTATAAAAGAAACTTAGCCTAGCATCTCCATAATACTACTCATATCTATATTGATAGTCAAGCTACACATTACAGCAAAAAGGAAAGAAGAATGAAAAACTAAATTGTTTTCCTAAAGTGGTCGAAACTTAATCTTACGGAAAAGTTGGTCTCAGATTCCACAAGCCCTGATCCTAATTCCAAAAGAACAAATTGATTTCTCTAGGTTGGCTATAAATTGTTGAATGCTCCAAGTTCAGGACAAAAACCCCAAAAAAGGAAAGAAAAACCCTAATTTTAAAAACATCAATTTATATCCCTAAAACTCCTATTTAATATCAAACTCTATAAAATTCATGTTTCCTCCCTTTTAGTTACGTAAAATCACTCTATAAAGGTCCCAAGAATACAAATCCATCGCAAATTCCTCTATTCTAGGCACATTTATCAATTTGTAGAAGTCCCAAGTGTTGCACACAAGATGGTCATTGTGGGTGCGATGAAAAATTGACTTGACTAGCACCAGGGTCGTCGCGCCCGATGAGCATAGCACCCGTGACAACAATTGTGTTCTCCTGCTTCATTTAGGCATTACGTGCATGGTGGCTATTGCATCCGTGATGAAAAGATTGATACTTTCTTGAAAATTTCCTCCTAAAAACCTCCTAATTGCTTCATACTCCACCATGGACCTAAAAACACAAAACTAAACATATTAAGTACCTAAAATCATATTCAATCTTATCATAAATACTTAAAATACCAAGTGAAAACATATTTACTAGACACATAAGTATATTGCGAGTTTTAATCTGAATATCATTATGCTTTTTTATTTGGCTTGTTTTCTATTGCAATATTTCTCTAAATTATATTAAGACATTCTTTTTATGGAAGTCATCATTTGACATTAATTTTAATAATGCCAAAAATTAAACTTTTGTTATTATATTCATGGTAAATTTATGGAAAATTTACTATATACTTCTTGTGTTTTTATATATTATAGGCTAAAGGTGCAAATTAGCCCCTAAATTATATTCTATGGAGCAAGTCACCTCCTCAATTTTGATTCTGTGCAAATAAGCCATTAACTTTAAACTCGTTATAATTAGATCTCTTACATGTTAAGCTCCTTAAACTAGAACCGTAAGTCAACTCAGTCTAATGAAGGGTGACTCTCTCCATAGTGTATAGTTCAAGAGCTAATTTGCACTGAGTTTAAAGTTTAAGGACTTATTTATACTAAGCTAATTTGCACTGAGTTTAAAGTTGAAAGGTTTATTTTTACTGAGTCAAAGTTAAAGAGGTAAGTCATGTCATGGGATATAATTCATGAGCTAATTTGCACATTTGACCTATATTATATTAGTACCCATGAGGTTCAAAAATTATGCAATTTGTTCTTACTATTTTATTTCCATTAAACTACATAGTCATTCTGTTAAATTTAAGACTATGTCTGGATTGAGAGATTTTAGATGAGAGATTTTGAACAGTCCATGGATTTTTTTCAAATTCATTGTTTGACTACTTAAAAAATATCTAAATTCATGTATTTTAGAAAATCTCTCATCCACCAAAATTCTTCATTTTTGAGGGATTTGATTTCCCACCTCCAAGGTGGGAAAATCTAAAATCCACAATTTTTTTATCAATGAAGAATTGTTGCCAATTTTTTTATTCCAAGATTGTCTCTAAGAAATTAATAACATTTCAAAACTCCCTTAACCCTAAAAAAGCAAAAATGATTTTTCTAATTTCAAATAATTACTTTATTATTATTATTATTATTATTATTAAAAAATGATTTTTAGTTTATACCAATCTAATTAGTTATTATAACATATAATAATTTTTTGTTTTAATAATAAATAGGTTATGTTTAAAAGTTTAACTTATCATACATATAAAGAGATGGAATACTATTAACTTTATTTTTTTAATTTTTTATTATTTGCTAACTCTTAAAATAATTGTTAAATCCATAGATTTATATTATTGAACCAAATATGAGTTATAAGGAAAAATACATTATCAATCTATTGATTTTATAGTTAAATCAAACAATAGAATTTATGGATTTCGAAATTCATGGATTTAAAATCCATGAATTTTATTAAATTTACTCAATCCAAATAGTGCCTAAAGGTATCTATTATTAGTTAGAAATAATATTTTCTTTTACTTAATGAATATTAGTGCAATATGTTAAAACTTCAAAGGAACATAATAATTTTATCTTTATTATTTCACTACAACTTAAAGTTTTTCTAATAAAAAATCTAACTGAATAATATATTATTAAAATGTCACGAAATAAAGAGGACCAATTGTATACATTTTGAACCTCATAAGCATTGGTAAATATTCAAACCTAATGGAGTAAAAAGTAATTTTTCTAACTTCATCGTTTGTTGCGTTTTTTATGAAATAATTATCATTTAATATTAATGGAGTAAAAAGTATTTATTTTAATTCAAAAAAATAGATGATGGATAATTATAACTTAATTTATGTTGTAAATATTATAATATCTTTTGAATGTACTTAACTTTCACACCTATGTTCTTTATTGAATTATATAATCTTTTATCTCATAATTTATAGCTTAACTGTTTAGTTTAATTGTGATTTATAATTAAATCTTATAAACTCATGTCTTTTAGATGTATATATATAAGCCTATAAATAAAGACCTAATAAATGAATAAAGGACAAATGTTTATATTTTCTATTCTCTTCTTCATACTTTCTTTTGTCTATATACTCTATTTTATCGATTTTTATAACATGTTATTAATACGAAATCTAACAATAATTTTTAAGGTAATTATAATAAGTTTTTTTAATATATTTTTTATCTATTATAATTGATAATGGGGTGAATTTCACAGACAGTATCTCAACTATGCAAATTGAAACAATTCAATTTTTTAAAAATTAGTTTAGTTATAAAATAAAAGTTGAGATAATTTTATATTACAAATAATTTTTGAAATACTGAATTGTTACAATTTATATAGTTGAGGTACTGTCAATGAAATTCACCCATTGATAATGACAATTATTAAATTTAAGGAAAATTTACTATTTATCACTGAAGTTTAACATATTATACTATTATCCCCTGAGGATTAAAAATTATACGATTTGCTCCATTTATTTTATCATATTATACTAATATATCATTTCGTTATATTTTTAATTAGAAAGACAAATTATGTTAAAATTATAAAGAGAAAATTAAAATTTACCCCATGAAGTTTGACATATTGTATTAGTACTCGTTACAAGTTTAATCTATTGTATTTAGGAATGGCCATGGGCTAGGCCAGCTCGTAGAACCGAACTAGAACTGGCCCAATCAAATCTGAACCAGAACGGTCAAAGCCAATTTTGGGACTAGCTTGGACTGTGACCCAGGAAAGAGTCCATTCCGATCCCTTCCATCTAGAACTATGAACCATGGGTTCTATTCCAAATTGACGGTTCACGGTTCTTAACTAGAAAAAATTTCAATTTTTCAATTTTTTTCCACCGACCGATCTGCTCCCTCCCTCTAGGCCCCCTGCCTTACCCCCTTCGGCTGACATTGTCAATCCTCTCCCCCGTGCCCCTCTCTCTTCTCTCTTTCCTCTCTTTCTTTTCTCTCAAACAGTAACATTATTTTAAATATTTAAAATTTATAATATATAATAAATTTTTTTAAAATAAGTGAAAAGATAAAAATACCTCTTACAAAAAAAAAATAACAACTAGTTTTCAACTGTATTTTTGTTTTTTCAATTACCTCAAATTTTCTCTATAAATACCTTAATCAATTTCAATTTCATTACACTTCTCACAATTTCTCTCAAATTCTCTCAACAATTCAATCTTAAATTTTCAACTCTCTTTACAAACTTCCTTAATTAAACACTAATTACACTCTTAATTTTTTTCTCTTTTAAATTCTCTCTAATTAGTGTCACAACCCAAACTAGGAACCGTGACCGGTGCTAGGCAATGGATAAGTTTAAGGCTACAAAAACTCGTAGCAAGCCTAAATATAAATATACCTCGTATCTCAATCATGCATTAATATAAACACTGCTAAATGTATACTTATAACCATAACATCATCAAGGGAGAGTGTATACTTATCTGACATATTTCCATACAATATATAGCCTAATATTCCTATATAAGATACTGCGGAGATCTAAAATATGTAATACAATACAAAACATAAATTTAAAAAAAAATTACATCAAGCCCTCGCGGAGTAAACAAGATACGGAGTAGTCCAAAACAATCTGAAAGGATATCTACTACCTGAGAAAAATAAACAAGAGGAGTCAGCCTCCACTAAGTGAATCAATATCATATAACTTTATAACACACAGCCACACAATATTATACTAATATCATATATACATGCAATGAATTCATACATCATGTGAAATCAATCATTAAACAATTGGGTGAGTAACTCAAACAGAACCCTAAACCTCAATTCTACTAGCCAATGGCTCTCTTAATTCCAAAGGATCGGCACCCTGAGAACAAACTTGACTAGGGTCCTTCTCTCCAGTCGTTCGTTTATCCAAATATCCATATACATATCATATCAAATATATTT
>CATIWF010144807.1:0-26612 GCA_949630135.1 Balakata baccata
TATAGATAATTTTGGATTGCAAATTTGAAACTTGATTCAACACTTGAATCAAAATTGTCTACTTTGTTGTTTCGGTCAATTTAATTTTGTATGTCATTTTAATGTGAAATTTAATAATTAATCAAATTAAATTAAATTCCATATTTCCATAATTAATTCAAAATTAATTCACCTTAAAATCAAATTATTATGATTTCAAAAATTAAACAATTTAATTTTAACATATATGTCACTTTCTAGTCATACTAGATATGTCATTTGCTCAAGTTAAATTAATTCAAAATTAATTTCCAAAAATTTCCAAAATTTCTAGAACCTCAAATCATCATTCTAAGCATCTTTAGATCAGCTCAAGTCCATCAAAATATTTTTGGTACAAGCCAAAATCATTAAGACAAACGAACCAACACATAGTTTTAATTACTTAAAAGTTGTATAGCAGTGTTCATTCGCGAAGTGTTCTCCTTGGCTCCTGAGTGTTGAGCTTGATGAACTTACTGTGAAGAAGACCTTTGCTGAAGCCATAAAGGGAAACATTGAATCAATTCGAGGAAGAGGATATTTATCATCTTGAAGAAATTGATTTAATGGCTTGTAATCAATGACTAATCTCTTTTTGCCACGAAGCTGTTCTATTCTTTTGTTGACATAAAAGGCTTGGCATGCCCAATTAGACTTTGTGTGCTGTATCAAACCTTCAGATAGAAGTTGTGAACATTCTTGAAGTGCAAGTTGCATTTCTTGGGGGTTTATACCCGGATGGGTTGCTCTAGTTGGATTGTCATCAACTTTATCTTTGAAAGGAAGACTGATAAAGAACTCTGGTCTTGTCCACAAAGGGGATGAGTGCTTATGAAGAAATTCAGTGTGCGAGGAGGCACAACATGAATCATGAAATTCTTGTACCAATGCAGGAGGTAAGGTAAGAGATGGTTGAAGGGTAAACAACGAAAGTGTGGAAGTGAAAGGTAAGATCTGATGGTTATAGGCTAAACCACTAGGAAGGATGGACAGTTTCCTGAGCTTGTAATAGAGATCAAAATCAAGGACTAAATCTTTATTGGGAAGATTAGTGCCAAGGACATGAGTCCAAGTTACTAAATCAGGAAAAAACTGTAACATGATTGGATTCCTGGTTTTCAAAGTTGTCTGAAAGACTTTTTCTGGTTGAACTGATGGGTTCTTTCTTTTGATGTAAGAGCTCATAGTTGGTCAGCTAAGAATGAGGAAAGAGCTGTAAAAGATCATAAACTGAGTGGAAAATTCAAGAGGCGTAGAAGCCTATGATGTTTCCTCATCTGGAGGGAGAAACTGTGTCTCGACCGTACCATCTTTGTTTTTAATAAACACTGGTCTGGTTGAACTGACGGGCTCTTTCTGTTGGATGAGGATGAGATACAACTTTCCAGAGGCGATAGTGACCAATCGCTGAAAGTGTCTGTGTACCAAGGACATGTGATGCTACTTTTGATACTAAAGCTGTTAAGCTTCAACAGCTGGAACAGGAAATTAGTTCTCTTCGTCAAGAACTCAAACAGGACTATTTCGCTAGTCCATCTTCATATGCTGATCCCTTGGGTTTGTTCGTTAATATGCGGCCTCCAATTTCTCACCAACCTGTCTATACACCGACTACTTCAAGTCCGGCCCCTCCGTCTCCTCAGACTACAAGGCCTCCTCCATCTCTCATGGAATGGGAGGTGGTAAAGGTTTAGCAGGTTTTATAACAGATTAGTAACAAGGTAAGGGAATTTGTGGTTTTGGTGGAATGTGATAACAAGGTAAAGGCCTTCTCGATTTCCTGCTATTGTTCTTGAATTTACTTCAAGATTCATTAGTACTCTTCGTGACTGGTTTGTCCGCCTTCCTCAAGCAAAAATGGTTCGTTTTTACCATTCCCAGACAGTTGCAGAAATTTTGGTTATTCTCCACTAAGAATTCGTTGGAAGCACTGCACAATTTGATGACATGCAGCGCGATGAATTTTTCAAAATGAAATGCTATTCCTTATTACGTAAAGATCTTGATAAGCACTATCAGCGAATGACCCAGAAGTTCTACCTTCTGAATGACGCAAATGATGCAAATTTGAAGCAAGCTTTCTTAACATCCTTTCCCGAAGATGTTACTAATCATGTTCTCTTTCAGTTACGAGAATGCGCGATTGATCTCAATTCTTTGAGCATTGGAGAAATTTATCAGAGAGTCCTTCTCTCAGTTGATAAGCTTTGTGCACAACAGAAAACTCTCAAAGAACTGTTTACTCATGAAAATGATGTTCTATGGAAAACCGCTTGTCGCCGTCCTGACTTGCAAATCAAGTGTAAAGATTCTAAGTGCTCTTGTCGCACTAAGAAATCGAAGCGCTACCATAAGTGGCCTCCCAAAGGTAATTTACTTCCCAGGAAGCATCGAAGAAAGAAATTTAAGTACTTCAAGCGTCGGAAGCATCGCAAACAGAAAGGAGAAAAATGTTACATCTGTGGCAAACGAGGACATTATGCAAAACAGTGTCCTAATAAACCAAAGCGTGCAGCTAAAATCATCCAGCAGATTAATAAGGTTTCCCCTATTGATCTCGAAGATGCAGAGATTGAATCTCTCTTCTCCCTTGATGATAAAACTGATGACAGAACCCTCTTTGCAGCAGAATTTTCAGATTCCGACTCACTCTCAGATTCAGATGATGATCTCATGTTCCATGATCCCTATCCACCATCAATCCACACCATCATTCCTTTTCCTCTTTCATTACTTGAAGATTCTTCTACAACCTTGTCTCTTAAACCACCTGATACAGTTTGTTCAACACAGCCTTCCCATCCAATTCTGATGGTTCCAATACAGGTCTATCCTCATAAGTATGCCTCCCCCATCAAGATCATTGCTTTAATTGATACTGGAGCCCATACTTCTATGATGAATCCTGCAGTCCTACCTTCCCGATATTGGGTATCTCATACTCAATCATTTCAAGCAGTTGATGGTAAAATCTTTCAGACAACTTTGAAAACCAGGAATCCAATCATGTTACAGTTTTTCCCTGATTTAGTCACCTGGACTCACGTCCTTGGCACTGATCTTCCCAATAAAGATCTAGTCCTTGGTTTTGATCTTTACTATAAGCTCAGAAAACTGTCCATCATTCCTACTGGTTTAGCCTATAACCATCAGATTTTACCCTTCACTTCCACACCTTCGTTGTTTACCCTTCAACCATCTCTTACCTTACCTCCTGCATTGGTACAAGAATTCTTCTGATAGGAAGAAGATCAGGACCTGTTGGACATAAGGGAGGCAAGCTTGCAAGTAAGCTTGAAGGTGGAGCGGAGCTAGAGGAAGCTGCTGAGGCTGAACTTGAGGAAGCCATGAAGATCAAAGAGATTTCAAATGAAGGAGTGATCAAGGCTAAGTGATTTGGTCTGGATAGAAAATCAGGGATAAGGTTCTTATCTTCTTTTATATGCTGGACTTCAAAGCTGTATTTGCTAAACCACTCTTTCCAACGCAAAAGTTGAGGATGTGGTATTGTCTTCTGCTTGAAGTTAAGCATTCGAGGAAACGACGAACAATCTATGACCACTAGAAAATGGTGACCAATGAGATGAAACTCAAATTTCTTTATAGCATTTTTGACGGCTAGGATCTCTTTGAAGGTGGAATGATAGTGAAGTTCACTATTCTTGAAATGTCCACTAGCATAGCCACAAACTTCTTTTTTATTTTTCAGCTGCTCAAAAAGTATTGCTCCAAAGGGTTAATTATATACAAGATACCAAAATTTGTCACTTTGTTACAACTTGATATTATAACTTTTAATTACTATATATTGATACCAAAATTTTTGAAAATATTGTAATTTGATATCTCAACTCAATTTCCAATGCTGGAAAATTTAAGTGACATGTCACATCATACAAACCTCTACATCAACATTTCTATCAATAAAAATAATCACTAAAAACAACTTCGCATAAAGATTTTAAATGATATATTTTCTTTAAAAAAAAAACTTAAACGATATTGTTTTAGTGATTATTTTTGTTAATATAAATGCTGACATGGAGACTTATATGACGTGATATATGACACGTAAATTTTTTAGCATTAGAAATTGAGTTGAGGTACCAAATTTCAATATTTTTGAAAATTTTAGTACTAAGAATAAAACAAAATGGCTTATAGGACAAAAACTTTCGTTTTCAAAAACAGAAAAATGGTTGCCTAAAACTTTAGGCCATAAATATAATAAATTTTATAGAAAATTTAAGGAATGACATATTAATTATATAAATTTTAAATTTTAGAAAATGTACTAATATAATATATCAAATCTTATGTGTCATTTACCTTGTTTAATAGATTTGTTTTCTTGGAAATATATACTTTTTAAATGAGTATTTGATATTACTGTAAGTGTCGTAAATATAGGTTTTAGAAATTATTGGTGGACTGGAATACTTGGAGAGAGATGTGTACCATTTATAACTCCAACACAATTCTGTCACAAAATAAACAAATGCTAACTGTTAGAACTAATCATAATTATCTCATAAATTTTGTTTAAAAAAAAAAGCAAATATTACCTTTACAATCACATGTTTAGCAAGTGAACAAATAGCATACATAAGTCTTCGAAAATGTCTAGAGATTGGTATCAGTTGAATGTTGAAACCGATCTCCAATATATACCTTTGCCGATCATTTTGACAAACAATTAAGAGAAAAATTGCTTGTACCCAAAAAAATTTGGAGTATTTGCAATTTTTTTAATTCTTGAAAGAGAAATAAAAATATATTCATTTCATGCCAAATAAGTCAAAACAAGTAGTTGGATTATCATTTAATACCTCAACCACTCATTCATGGCAAGTAAATTTTGAAATTCTTTGAGAACAGGGTTTTTCTTTGCTCATAGAATTACACTCATTGTTCATGTAAATAAATACTCATTTTGTTCCATATTAATTGTGAGTATTTTTTTTTTATAATTGTACTAGAATTAAAAAGTTATTATTTAATCTTAATTTTAGAAAAAAATGAGTGATTAAAATTAAATTATTATTGGATTGAAAGACTTAAAAATATTGAAAAAGATAAAAAAATAAAAAAATTATATAGTTGTTTAATCTAAATTTATAAAAAATAACTTTAGAATTCTACGTAACATTAGAGATAAATTTGAAAAAAAAAAAATCTTCTTAATTATAAAAAATTGATAAATAAATTTTTTAAAAAGTGTTGGTTAATATAAAATAGAGATTGTATAGTTTTTCACTCTCTTCATCAAAGTTAGAGAAATATTCATCCAAATTCATATCCAAAATAAAAACTTGTGAAATATATATATATATATATATATATATATATATATATATATATATATGTCAATGACATTGATTTCTGAAAGGGATATAATATCATGTGGAGAACTTTATATCATGATTCTAGCTAAATATAGACCAAAATCCACCCAATATGTCATCAAATTTTTCGACAAGTTAATCATAGCTGGCATCATAACATTTGTAGACTAGGGCCCACAATTTAGAGCCTAAAATTAATGTGGACTTTGGAGATTACTTTGATAATTAAAAGTAAAAATATAATATAGATCTATTTGGTTTATAGAATAATTTTTTTTTAGGACTGTATCCTGTTCAGAATTAGAGTGTCATGGTCGAGAGAGGTATCCCCCTCGCGACATTGGATTTTCCAGCTGGAATTCATCTCTGGATTGCATACTATAAATATATATTTTTATGTTTTTTCTGCTTCCATTATAACCCTACTTGTCCTTTGCACACTCTTCTCATCTTAGAGACACCCTCCTTTATTTTCTACCATTTTTCCTTTGTTTCTAATTCATAAAACAAATCCCAAGGTTCTTTTAACAATGTTTATTAATAGATTTTGTGATTTTTGATCAAGAACACGACTTGCATATTTTGGGTAGATTAGAGACTTAATTTTCTCTGGTCTATTCTCATATTTTCGTCAATTTTCTGTAAGTATTTGTTGTTACTAAGTTCTAAACCGTTTGACTCTATTAACTTACAAGATTTGATTGAGCTTTCATTATGTTAAGATAGATTAGAGTTTTAGTTTTGATAACCCTTTATGAACATAATATAATTTCACCATTAGAACGGTTTATGACCCTTTGCTCACCTATTTGATGCTAGGGAACAGAACAGCTCACCTGTCTGATGCTAGGAAAGAAAGCAGAAGACAGAAACGGACATCAAAACTTGAGAAAAACGTTAGAGTGAGGGTTTTCAGCTCCATTGTTATATGTTTGTTTATATAATCATGTTTATTCGCTTTCTGGCTACATGTTTGCTAGTGCCTAGGTATTTTGGATGTTATATCTTTGTTAAATGCTATGAACTTTGATTTAAATGGTTTGAAAACGATTGTATAGATTAAATACATGGAGTGTTCATGATTTTTATACCTAAAACATTTTAATATGAATTAAACGGATTATGACATGTTTATGACGATAATAAGTTCTATTTAAATGAGTTATGACGTTCTGGAAATTTGGTTGTGCCTATGAATCATGAAAAATGGATAGAGCATGTGAAAACTGAGCTTATATTGTTAGGAGAACAATAAGAGAACTGTTAATTCAATATTCAAATAAAAGATAAGAAAAATGAAGAACAAATCTGAGCCTTGTATTCCACACAATGTCCTTAAGACAAATTCGCCTCCTACCACTGGTGTTTAGGATAACTGACATCTGTCTCCTAGAATATAATAGATATCAAGTAGTTATTGAACACACAATATCTACTACTTACAGTAAACTAAATATTTGTCACACTTTTTATCACTTTTAAAAGAAGATTTTCCAATAAATGCAAAAAATCCAACCAAAAAACTATTCAATAAAAACAAAAACCCCTATTTATACTAGATGAAGGAAATATATGATTAATTGTGATTAATCTCTTTAAAGGCTGTTAATAATGTCTTTGTAACTCTCAAATAATGGTAAATTTATTCTTTGAAATATCAAAAAATGAAATTCCAAAAGACTAAAAGTTTATAAGGCTAATCTGGAATACAATTCACACGGTGGATTAGTTATGCATACATTGCAGCACAATGACACGCGTTAGAAGCTTGGCCAGGTGAAACAACACGGGAATCCACACGGGTGTGCCAGACTCTTGGCCGTATAGATCAACACTGGAGTGTTGCTTCCAGAAATAAAAAAATATGTAAAAATTGGGCTTAGTTTGGATCACGAGATTTTAACCTGACATACGTATATACAGGTTGCGTACCCATGTATTAGCCTATCTTGGATCATGGATTTACACTCTCCTTGCGTCTTAGAGTGCGAGAGAGAGCCTTTCATACTACTTTTTTACCCCATGTAAGAATGTATCTTACTATATAAACACAAGTCCAATTTTATATTTTTAGTGATGTGGAACAACTCTCACTATCACTATTTCCTCTTTATATCTCCTTAGCAAAAAGTTTACTTTGAATTTCAATTTCTGTTCACACATTCTTTATTTTGAGCATATTAATACATTAATTCATAGTTCTTATGTCAAGGAATATATATCCGGATCTTTCTCTCAAAACCGAGTTGTTGAACCCATCTGAATTATCTCTCAAAATGACTCGTACTCACAATTTTTCCAACATATATTGTTGATATCGAGTCTTTGCCAATCGGGAAAGTGGAATCCCGATCAGGACTCACACGACCCCAAGCCTGTATAGCCCCGCGATGGGCAAGGCCAGTGGCATATGGTCATAGTGACACGTCCCATCGTACAATGTGCTATGATACATACCTACTTGTATGAACAATTGTGATACTAGTTATGATGATAATGAATACAAATGCCTAATCTATCATGATGTAATGTGATAAACATAAGTATGTGATAATTCTATTGGATATGTTGATAATGACATTATGTATTATATGCTACGTTATGATATGAGATGAATATGATGATACATGGACAATGACGTGATATGTTGCTATGTGATATCATAGAAATTTTATTTGATCATGAGATATTATTATTCATGCAAATGAAGAAAAAGTAGGAAAGACTTAAATGCACTTACTCTTACTAGTACTGACTATAAGATAGATGATATGTCATTGATGATGGTTACTGTAACGTAGATTTATTTCATGGGTTTATTGTTGGATAAGGTGGCTTCAGCTCCGAGAGCATTTTGCCCATTTTGCTAGCAATTATTTAATTTCCAGTCAAGTTGACATCAGCTTCGAGAGTATACTTGACTCAAATACAGATTCAGATAGCATGATTAAGTAGGTAGGGTGGTTTCAGCTCTGAGAGTATCTCTATTCATAACTCGTATCCGGTAGTCTACTATAGAGTAATTGGGCAAATTAATTGGATAAACGGAAAACAAGAAATTATGTTATAGTGTTTATGAATACAATAATAACTTCGGCTTATTAAGCACTCTATGGTTATCGTTTAATGCATTGATAGACATGTTAACATATCTACACATGATATGAATTTGTAATATGAAAGGTTGTGTTATAACATAATTATATGATATGAATTTCATATTATGTATGGTAGAATTTATATGATTATATGTACCACTAAACTTAGATAGCTTAACGTATAGATTTTTTGCACGCAAATCTGAAGCTATAGGAAGAGTCGATACAAAGAAGCTGAATCAATAGCACTTCCTTGTATAGTGGTACAGTATATTATATGAGATAGTGTTACACATTCAATGAAGAATATTAGATCTAAATAACAACTCCAAAAGGGTTATGAAATAAACAAAAAAAATAATAAGCTAACGTGTCTACAATAACACTGTCCTTAATGAATTTTATTCTCCCAGAATACAGCAGTTCTAATTTTTAGTAGCTAGGTACGAGAATTGGAAGAATTAAGTAAGAAACCAGCAATAATTTTTTCTACTAGAAGAAACAGTCTCATAGAAGGACTTTCAAGCGTAATCATTTTTCTCTATTTTTTTAACACTTGTGAACCCAACCAAGAGATTATAAAACTCAAAGTCACCACTTGGATGGAGGAAATTTTAAATTCATGAATTTTATAAAATTCTTGGATTCTAATAATTTTATCGTTTGGTTTGATTATAAAATTTATAAATTGATGATATAATTTGTCTTATACTCATGTTTGATTCAATGACTACAATTCATAAATTTAACAATTAATTTTTAATTTTATCATTTATTAAATATTGATAATTTACTATTAATTAAATATATATAATCAATTCCACTGTACACTTAAAAATTTTAAAAATAAAATTAGTTATTTTAAGAGTTGAAAATAAAAAAATAAAAAATAAAGTTATTATATGTTATGATGTTTACTTACATTGTTAAAAAATATTTTTTTATTAATAATTTATTACATATTAATACTATATTATACAAAATAATAATAATAATAATAATAATAAAACAATTAATTGAAATTAAAAGAAAAATAATTTTTACTTTTTTAGGATTAAGATAGTTTAGAATATTATTAATTTATTAGAGACAATCTTATAATAAAAAAAATCTGAATTTTTCTATTTAGAAAGTGAGAAATCAAAATCATTTCTTGGTGGATAAGATATTTTTCAAAATCTATAATTTTTAATATTTTTTAAATAATTAAACGATAGATTTGATATAGACACATAAATTATTTAAAATTTTTCATTTGAAATCTCTCAATTTAAATATAACCAAAATAAATTTTTCCTTTTAAAAGAGAAGAAGTAGTTGCAGAAAATGGCCAAGGAAAAACTGGAAAAAGTCCCACTATCAAAATTTTGTATAATGTTAAAAAAAAAAAAATAGAACCATTTTCTCCCTTATGGGATGTATTGGTTCAACTTTTGAAGATAACCGATAGCTTTTTAAACCTCCAATAGTTGAAATAAGGTATTTGATAAGATTTTTTAATTCATAGTTGATAACCGATTATAACTTTAATCAGCTGCTGTTTGAAAAATCTCTATTTTTAAAGTTTTTTCTTATCGATTGTTAACTGATTCAGATTTATTTTTTAATTGGATTACATTACCCATATATATTTTATTAATTATAAAATACTTATTTCCTCCAAATTAAATTTTTTAATCAATAAATTATTTATAATTATAAATATAAAAATATTACAAATAATATTTAAACTAATAATATTATTTATTTTTAAATAAAAAAATATAATATATTTCTAATTGCTTTATGTGTTATTTAATATATTAAATATAAATAACATTAAATTTATTTATACATATACATATATATTTTTAAAATTTTTATTTATAATTAATTAAATTTTATTATTTTATTATCTTAGTTATAGTATATACTGATATGAAATAATTATTTTATTTACTAATACTTCATATACAAATATATATATTTTGAATAATATAAATTATATTCTTATTAGTAATTTTATAGTCTAACAACAACTCAATTAGTTTTATTAAATACCAATATTAATCAGCTATCAATCAGCCAATATATACCATTTATCACTAACAATTATTTGCTATCAATTATCAGTTACCAGCTGTATTTAATAGTTAAACAAAAAAATTTGTGGAAAGGGGTCATATTTCAAGATTTAATATTTCTGAAAAATCTTTTAAAATAATCTGCAGAATATGGAGGAGATATTTTAGGAACACAAATACAAAACAAACCCATAATATCTCTCAATACCGTTGAATCAGAAACCATAAAATAAAATTGAAAAGAGAAAATGACGGAAAGATAAAGAATGGCAAGTAAAAATAAAGAAAGTAAAGATAGATACCAAAGGAAGGACAAGTAGCAGACTATAAGGACAAGTGTCTTTATAAGCTTCGTACTAAAAAGGGGCACTTTTTTTTTTTTATCATAATAAGAATAAAAATACTTTATAAATCTTTTGAAATATAAAATAATATTTTATATATTTACAATAATCTCCCAATTTAAAGAAAATACTTTTGTTGGATTAAAAAGCAAGTGAATTACATTAACCGTATCTCAATTATATATATTGTAATAATTAAATATTTTAAAAATTATTTATAATATAAAATTATTTCAATTTTTATTTTATAACTAAAATAATTTTTGAAATATTAAGTTATTACAATTTATATAGTTAAAGTACCGTCGGTATAATTTATCGTTGAAAATAATATGTATGTGCTAATACATTAAATCCAGTGTCTTATGGACTATGAACCAAACTTAGAAAAACAGATATATCATACAAAGTTATTGGTGAAACTTTTAGTTTCTATGAACCAAATACTCTTTATTGTGTGTTATGATCATGTCAATCACATTACACCCCACAGTTTTGCTGTTCAATGTGGTTGTACACTAATAGGCCTTGTGTGCACCTAGTAATTTATGAGTGCTCTGGAAATTTTACCATAATTTCATAGCAGCAGCCCCACTCTGCATTCACATATATTATTTCATCAAATATATTTTGCAATTAATATACCATCCATAAGAAATATAAAATTCATTAAGAGTCTTTAGCTCGTCCTCTAATTTAATATAGTTTAGCACTACTCACATCATTGGAAAGGACAAATCAATTGTGCTAGCTGGACTAACAACTGAGTTGTTATTACCCATATGAACCTCATTCACAAGATCTCCAATTATAAAGGTTGGATTATTGCCAGTGTTAATCTCTTAAACTGGTTTAAGTCCTATTCTCTTTGATGTTTTGAGAATTAATTTTCTTCCTAAGAATTTAGTTAGATGATCGGCCAAATTCACTTATGACTTCACATAGTCAATGAAAATTATTTCATCTTTTAACAGTTGATTTACCACATTATGTCTTAGACGAATATATCTATTCTTACCATTTTTTTAAAAGGGTTTTTGTGGTATACCTAGTGTAAATTACACCGAGTGCTTTAGGATCATTGGATCATCAACTTTTAATCTCAACCATTCATTATTAACGGATGAGATTAAAAATTTATAATCCAATTGTTTTAATGCATCCAGTATAAATTACATCGGGTGCACCATATAATTTCTCTCTTTTTTAAATATTTCATTAGTCTGACTATATCAACCAATTATCACAATTAGAATTATGTGTATATCTACTCAATCTGCACACAGTCTAGGCTACGTCAGGTCGAGAGAAATATGCATTCAATTTTAATAGTTAAGTGAATAAACAATTTGCACATTCACCAAAAGCAACCCAAACTCATATTCAAATAATAAACCCAAAATGAGAAAGTAAAAGAAACTAGTTTCATGGTACCATTGTTTGCATTGACATCATAATTAACATCTATTATAAACTTTGAAAAGTCTAAGCTTGTTAAGGAAATGGAAAAATTAATGGAGCAACATAAAACCTTAAGTATATAGTCATTACAAGATGCATTAGGCTTCAAATAATCAAAGACAAATACCACTTGCTATATCAATTTTATAGGTTTAACCACACATGGGATAAATTATAACAGTCACTAACTGATTAGTGAAAATAATGGAAACAAAATAGACATGCAAAAAAAATTGAAATATTTAAACTTTCATGCTATAAAAATAGAATCAATCAAATAAGCAAAAGAAGATGCATTTTCATTAATAACATTTGAAATATTAAGTACAAAAAGTCCTTAGTTACAATAACCCTTGTCCACAAAAATATTATTCTTTATCATTACAATTTTATTAGATTTAAATGACACCTTAACTCCAAGTTTTCCCAATAGAGCCATATAAATTAAATTTGCTCTAATATGAAATACTTCATTAAGTGTCAAGGTCTTACCAAATGTGAACTTAAGAAGAACTTTTCCTTCAATAAGAACTTTTGCAGTTTTAGAATCACCAAGATAAATATGTTATTCTCCATCTCCCATAGAAGTACAGGAGGAAAAAGCGTCTTTGTTTGCACAAATATATATAGTAGCACCAGAGTCTGCCAACTATTCTTTCACATTGGCCACAATATTAACTTGAAAAATGGCTGCAATAATAATATCATTTCCTTCAACCAAGTTTGCTTTTGGCTTAGGAGGATTGTCATTTGTCACTCTATTCCTACATTGAGGTGCATGATGACCTGACTTTCCACAAACATCACAAATCTCTGTTTTTTCTTAAAAGTAGTGGACTTAGTAGTTTTGGGCTTGAAACTAGAATTATGAGACTTGTTATCATATCTTTTATTGTGTTGCACCAAATTTGCTTTGGAAGTCATTTCCTTAGCCCTGGTTGCTTCGAGTTCTTTTCTACTAGTATCTTCAATTATAATATGGGTGATTAAATTTGCAAGTGACAATTGCTTATGTTTATGCTTCAATTGTTGTTTGAAGTCCTTCCATGATTTGGGCAATTTTTCAATTAATATGTTTGTTACAAATTCTTCTTGTAATGTATTGTTTTCAATTTTCAAGTCCTCCAATAGCTTAAGGTATTCATTAATTTGGATTTTGATGTCTTTGCCATCTACCATCTCCCACCTATAATAATTGCTAATCACGAACTTTTGTTTTCTAGCATCTTCGGCAATGTACTCCAAGTTCATGGACTCCCATATTTCGTTGGCTTCCTTGTAAGAATAATAAACATTGAAAAGATCATTAGAAAAAGTACTAAGAATAGTATGTCTATAATCCTTGTTGGCATGGGTCCAAGTCTCCATTTGTTTTGAATCTGTCGTATCACTAAGCTTAGGATATGTCAAGGTAGTAGCAAGTCCATGCATGTTTATGATAGAAAAAATTCGTTCTTACCACCTTTTGTAATTTTGTCCTTCAAAGACTTCAATTTTTGAGACATGCAGAAAAAGCTTTGCATATGATAAGGTATACACTACAAAAAAAAAAAAATGAAAAATAGCTACCACAGTGTAGTTGCTATTGCTACCGCTATGGTAGCAGAAATGCTAGTTGCTGATTACATCTGCGACCACATTTTTTGCATGGATGGTATCAGTGACCCCAATATGTGGTCGCTAATTGGTCTTCAATGGTCGCTAATGACAAAGAACTCTGGCTAGAGACAAATCAATGACGACAAATGCTATGGTCGCTAAATGTAGTGTCCACTATTGTGGTAGTTAACTATTTGTTCAAATGTGGTCGCTGAATATATTTAAAAATAAATAATTAATTTATGATACTAGTTTTTATTGACCACTTATATGGTCGCTTATTTAATATTATTTTTATTTAATAATATTTATTTTTCATATAATATTTATTATTTTGAAAAAAAAAAACTACTATTGATTTGTAAAATTTGCTTATCAAACATAAATCAACCTGTACATCATATCATTCATCATATTCACAACATTCAATATTCATAATTAATAAACTCTAGTAGTAAATTAAATTATAATATCATTAATTCAAACTAGACAATATGTCCAAAAAAATCAATACAAAATAAAATTCCAATATAAGTAAAACAAAAACTCAATACATTCTTCCTCTCCATCTCTATTATGATGGAAACTCATTCCATTATGCCTTTCACACTTTTGTATAGTAGCAATAATCATGAATTCTCTCCATAGTATTTTAAGAAATGGGCACCTTGTCAACCAGAGACCATAAAAACATCATTGTTAAGTAAACGACAAAGAAAAAATGGTCTTAACATGAATTCATACAGTTGATTTTTTCCAAAAAAGAAAAGTTGAATTAAAACGAATAAAATATCATGAGTCGTCTATATCATATAGCCTTGTTTAACAGGTAATAACCTTGAAGAGAATTCCCAAGATGTAAATCCCAAAATTCAGAAATTGTTGGAAAATGAAAGTCCAACTATTGTATGATATATAGACAACTTTCATAAACAAGTTATTCACAATTGCAACACCCTCCACAATTAATTCACGGGAGAATTTCTTGTTATTAGGAAGCTGCTAGTGGCAATGTCACCTTATCAATGATTCAAATTTGCAGTGAAAGATTAAAATGGTTTCATTGAGATTTATTCGTAACGAAACTACTTTTGACATTATACTAATAAGTCAATTTCATTTTAGTCTATGTTTAAGACATAAATTTTAGTATCTTCCTAAACTTTCAGGTGAGCGATGCATTAGCGACAATGGCGTCGTTGTAATTTTCATTTAAAAATTACATTCATTAGTGACAATGTTTGGCGTTGTTAATGATGTCGCTAAATTATTAATGTTATTTTAATAATAATTCATATTTTAATATTAAAATTGACCTGTTTATAAAAGATGACTTGAACATCAAATGTTCATTATAATCACACCATTTAACAATAATCACAATCCAAAATCAATTCTTCCAAAGTACTTTCTAACAACAAACTAAGTAGAATTAAAATCTAATGTTATATTCAATAATTTGTGCATACAAGTCATCATAATAAGCAAATCCCAATATAAGTATAAAAAAGGATAAGCACATCACAAAGTGGATGTTGGATCTCTAGGTGAAGAAGACTGGTTAAGAACAGTACCAATGAATTGGGACTGTGAGCTACGTGTCAAATCATGTACCAAAGCACGCACTCGTTCCTCCATGGTAGCAGGTAGACGTTACTTAGTCTCCAGCTGCGTGTCTCGAACACGCTCCTGAACAAGTTACTCAACAGGCTCCTCTATAAGTTGCTCAACTCACTCAGTAAATGTCTTCTTTATCTCCTCTCTAATCTGATTACGAATACTTACTACATCTACAGTGGAGTTGACTGTTTGGGATGAGCTACCTTGGTCAGGGAACAAAAGTGAAGCATTGATGCCTAAACCATAAGCACAACGATCTCGAGGTTGGATGCCAACAGCTTCTACAAACACATGCTGACTCTCTAAAGGTGAAAGTTCAGCCGACTCCTTCGAAGGTTTTGATCCTTCTTCATTTGGTTGTGTATGAGAAATGATCTCCTGAATACGTTCCTGTTCTTAATAAACAATTGGTTATGAAATAACATAAATTTTATACATATGTTTTTAAAGTTAATAAAAATGGAATGAAATTCTTACTCTAATCTGTTGTGAACGAATATCAACTCATTGACCATCTTTCTTTGTATGGCACTTTTGGAAAAGCCTAACTGGTCCTGGATCCCTGCCTTTTTTCTCCATCTAAAATGGATAAAGATAAGTATCTTAAGCAATTTTTATATAAAATCAGGATTATGAGTTTGTCTTACGATTCAGCGTTTATGCTCATCGATAGAAATTGATCCAGCAGTGTGGCGAGACTAACCACTTCCAGCACCAGCTTTCTCGGATCGCCTATTTGAGCTAGCTCTCTTAGATAGTGCATGATATTTTGAACTATTCCATTGACCAGTCCAACATTGCCAAATAGGTTCTGGAATGTGTAGGGGACGACCTTTGTTCCTCTATTTGCTTATCATATCTGAGTAGTGCCTACTTGCTAGCGCTTCCTAAGCAGCTCTAATTTTGTTATTGAGTGTAGGATCCCATTCAAAATATTTCTACATATTAAGAACATTCAATTATGTTGTCATAATTTATAAAGAATGAGAAATAATTTACCTAAAATTCTCAAAAGTACCAATTTCGCGTTTCTTGGGACACGTGCTTTCATGCAAATCCTTGCTCATCCACTCTTTCCTTTATAATCTGGGATATTCTAGTAGCCCTTATATGATTCTCTATAAACTTATGCGTACATATATAGTTTAATAAAACAATATTAGCATGCAAGATAATAAATATTTAAAATAAAAGTTATACTTACTTTCCATTTTCAAGTCTAATTGTCTTTCGACTAGAGGATGGTGTTTGTGTCTCTTCAAGTGGAGTCTGAGAGCAATCTTGATCTTGAGTCTGACTATCGAGGGATTCATGCTGATTATGTGGCTCTGGTGTCTAGATAGTCGATCCTATTCCCCTCGTAGCATGCCCACCTAAACATGCTTGTCCCTATCCCTATCCCTATCCCTGTCCTCATCCTCCACCTCTTATCTTGCAAAAAAAAAAGAAAAAAGAAGGTCAAAAATTGTTAATCAATATCCATTATATATGATTTACTAAAAATATTCAATGGTTTTTCAAAATGAAAACAAATATGCAACTAAAATATTTCTAAAAAAAATATATAAAGAACCTCTATTGAATTCTAGTTCATCATCTTCTTTAGTATCTAAGTATGGCTCAAACTCCGGTTCATCATCTATGTCCTTTTCATCCTCCATTTCCATGAAGTTACAATTCGGGTCAATTAAGGATGTAAACGGTTCTAATGTTTCATCATCAATAGCATGTATTTCAGTTTCATCCTGTGATTCATGTATAACATTTAAGGAACTTTCAGGTATTTCTACAATAGCTCGTGGTTTGATCTTGATCACAACCCACCAATCTTGCTAATCACGTCATAAGCTAGGGTAAGTGGACTAATATACTTGACATGCTTGTATGGCCAAAATAAATGGTTCATATCTATTAAATTTTCTTCTATGGTTCCCTTCAACTATCTTATATTCATCATGAATTTTAGTCCTCACATTTGAAGTGGGATCGAACTATTCACACTTGAACAAAACTGTTCGTTTGATTGGCCAATTAGGATATTCAACCTCCACCTCTTCAATTAGCTTTCCATAGTAATCATTCTCATATGCATTATAGTTAGAGCCTTTAATGCACACTCCGCAATTCCTAGTTTTTCTTACAGAACTTAAGTGTTCAATTTGGAACTTATATCCATTCACGATATATCCAGTGTATGTTCTGGCAGAAAACAAAGGTCCTTTAGCGAGATCTTTAATGTAAGGATTAGACATTCTTCGATTCGTTGTTTGCCTATTATTGATATGCCATAATTAATTGATCATTCAAGAATGAAAATTAGGCAACATAGTATTAGTAAGGATACTCACATATGTGTTGAACCACTCAGCAAAGTCTGTTTCGAGTTTATTATGAACATCATTATCATTAATGGAAGGCTAAGTTTGTTGCAAAAATCAATGTAGATCCTTGAAACAGAGTTTTTAATAGCAATAAGTAAAAATTTATTGCAATATATTACGAGAGATAAGATTGAAATTCACATCTTACTCAATAAAAGGGTTGAACTTCCATGCAATTGAGTAGAATGTAAGTGTGTGTAGCCTTGTGTTCTTCATTGAGTAGTGTTTGTTTCTTTGCTCATCCAATATGTCGACCTGTATATTTGAAAATTGAGAAGGATTGCTCATCTTCTTCTACTTCATCTTCACAACCGCTAAAATTACGTAACAAGTTTCAGTTCATTGTTAAAACATGATCCTTAAAGTAGTGGGACCAAAAGGTTAAAGCTTCTTCAACTAAATATGCATTGCATATTGATCCTTCAACTTGTGCCTTGTTCCGTACATTTTTTTAAAACTTTCCAAGGTACCTATACATGGAGTAATTTTGTCAATTTATTACATAAATTTCATTCATTAAGTGAAGCAAACATAAGAAACATAAATATAAGAACAAACTGCACCTCTCGAACGGATACATCCAACGGTATTGAATAGGTCCAGCTATCCTTGCTTCATAAGGTAAGTAGACTGGAAGATGTTCCATTGAGTAAAAAAAACTATGAGGCAAATACGTTTTAGCTTATATGAAGTCGATGGAATTTGTTCCTCAAGTCGAGCCATATCTTCATTTCGAATCACGGTGAATGTTAGGTCTTTAAAGAAAAGGCTAAGTTCTGTCAATGCCTTCCACACATTTAATGACATTAATTCATGAAATGCAATTGGTACTAATCTTTGCATAAAGATATGATAATCATGGCTTTTCATACCAAACAACTTAAGCTTTTGCATGTCGACACATCTAGACATGTTGGATGCATATCCGTCAGGAAATTTTAAGTTCCTCACCCATTCACACAACACTAACTTTGACTACTTATCAAGGGTGTAACAAGCTTTAGGATATTTACCGTCAATATTTGACCTTGCAAGTTCTGTCCGACGACAATAATCATTTAATTCTTGTCTAGATTTTGTTGTCTTTTGTTTTCCCAACTACATTCATAACCGTGTTGAATATGTTCTCAAAGAAATTCTTTTCAATATGCATAACATCCAGATTATGTCGAATAAGATTTGTACTCCAATACGACAAATCCCAGAATATGCTACGTTTCTTCCAATCGTAGATTTTACTAATAGAACCATTAATCTGTGAAGCCCCTTATTCAGTTACCTTATTCAATCCCAAATGGTCAATGATATGTAATATATCTATTCCAGACATAATAGGTGGCGCCTTTTTAGTGACTACTCGATTCTTAAGGAATGAATTCTTGTTCCTTCTAAAAAGATGATTATATGGTAAAAACTTCATGTGATTAGCAAACCATGATTGCTTACCACTTTTAGACAATGTAAATGCATATGAGCTAGTCATACAATAAGGACATGCCAAACGTCCAGCAGTAGCCCACCTAGACAATATTGAATATGCCGAAAAATCGCTAATGGTCCACAATAAAGCTGCTCTCAAAGTAAAATTTTGCTTCAATGAAATGTCATAAGCAGTAACCCCATCCTCCCATAACATTTTCAACTCTGAAACAAGTGGTTGCAGGAATACATCCAACTTATTTTTTGGGTTTTGAGGGCCGGGAATCAGTACAGTCAAAAACATTGAAGAATCCTTCATATATAACTAGGGGGGCAGATTATATACAGTAACAATGACAGGCCAACATGAATATCATTGCCTCGACTGACTGAAAGGTTGAAATTCATCAGTGCATAATCTGAGCCTAACATTTCTAATTTAATGTGCAAATTCAGGATGAATATTATTAAAATGTTTCAAGGTAATAACATTAGATGGATGACGCATGACATCCTCTTCAACCTCATGCTCTGCATACCAATGCATTTCTCCAATTTAGCTTTCGATGCATATAATCTAAGTGAATGCAGATTTAAAGGAAAATAATGCATCTTTTTGTAGGGGAGTCCTCTTATAATGTGGATATTCACATATCTTACATTGTGTTAATTCTAAGTCAACCCCTCATAATATCATGCAATTGTTTTTACACCAATCAATCTTCTCAATTGGTAAACCAAGTCCTTGCAGCAACCATTTAGTTGAGTAGAAATTCTTAGTAGCCATATTTGCCAGTGGCAAAGCTTCCTTTAATAACTCTGCTATTGCATCAAAAGCCCTTTTAGATAGGTGATGTTCTACTTTAATATTCAGAAGTCTAGCAAGACAAGAAAGCTGTGAATGATTCTCACACCCAAGCTAAAGTTTTGTATTAGTAGCATTGAGCATGTCATAAAATTTTTTGGCTTCTAGATTTGGTTCTTCCTCATATTGAGACTGATTAAATGATGGACTTGCTGCATCAATCACCATTTCATGATATACACTTCCAAAACTGGATACATCATTGCGGTCAACCAAATGGCTATTGCTCGGCTCACCTATTATTTCAGTTTCACCATGTCTTATCCACACATAATAATCTGGCACCAAACCGTTCTTAAGTATATGATATTTAATTGTCTCTGCATCCCTAAATGTTGTGTTTCGACACTTATTTAGTGGGCATGGACACTTAATCTTTTCACCATCCATCCAATCCAGTTGACTACATGCAAATTCCATAAACTCATTCAATCTCCTAACGAATTCAAATAATCCTCTTTTTGTCTAGCATACATCCACCTATGATGGTGACTCATTCTTACCTAATTGGAATATAATTAAAATTATAAGATCTTTTTGTGCACAACTGTATATATTTAAAAATGAAAAATAAAAAAGATTTAAATGGTATATCATAAATACATAATGATCTTAGAAGTTATTTATTTTGAAGTATAGCTACGATACCGAGATTCATCAATTCAAAATGTTTTTTCTAAGGGATGTACAACTAAATAAGAAAAGAAGTTAACGTAATATATATATATATATATATATATATATATATATATATATATATATATTGGGGACATTCGAATAAAATTGGAAGCTAAGGAGGGTGGCACTAATGGTGATGGATTGGATGTCCTATTTTTTATTCTCGGGAAGTATAATAAGATAGACCAATAGCTAAAATTATTAGCAATCCATTACTCTCTGTAGCATTTAGCACATAGCAATATACTTTCTATTGCAGCATGCAGTTAGTCAAGCAATTAGGAATCGTTTTTGTATTTGCTTTCTTAGCTTACTATAGGTGTGAAATAAGAGAAGCATGTGACTGAACGTATCTGCCTTCTTAAACATTGTGTATAAATAGGTTCTATCTCTATAATCAATAACAGAAACCCAAATACTCTTCTTTGATATATATATATATATATACTTTAAAGTTATCCTAGCTTAGTTCTCTTTATAATTAAAAAAAAAAAAATCTAGCCTTAGTGTTTTATTTCTAGGCTACGGTTTAAAGATCCTTAACTGTCCTAAAAATCTTTCATCCAATTAAGAATTTTAAAATTTCCTTTCATCTTCTAATATGCATCCAACAACTCTAGACCTTTATTTACCTCAAATTATACCTTTCCAAAGTAAATTTTACTCAATTTAAATGGTGCATTTCTTGGTACAAATGATTAAGGCTCTCCATTTTTTTTTCCCGTTAATGAAGGGCTATCCTCATTTCATAAATACATAATACTTTCTTGTGGTATCCATATTATGCCATTTTCTTTTCTTTTATGCATTATGAATTATAATTAAGCATAATTATTACAACATTGAATAAATTCTTTTATGCGTTGTGAGATGCGATTAAAGCTAAAAAGAGGCATCTAGAGGAATACAAGACATATACGAGACATTTGTTAAAAGTAAGAATAAAAATAATTTTATTGACATAATTAAGTATTCCTTTTGCTGTCTTATCTAGGAATAGAAGACGTGGCTTTCTACTAATTACATTTTCTTTTTCATGTCATAATTTAAAAGTATATAATTCATCATGATGAGTTCTTTTAACACCACTATTATATTTGGACCACCAATTTGCCAACTGAGATGTACATAATTTGTCCATTCCATGCTCGTCTTACCACAATAATTTTAGAGACTTAACAGTATGAACCTTTTTACATTTATACTTGTATACCAATATTTCTAAAGTAAAAAAGAAAAAAATTATAAGAGAATAAAACATATACCAAAAAGAATTTTGACTAAAAATGAAAAAAAACGTAAAATTGATTTTTTTTTCCTTTTCCCCCTCAATAGTCACACAGAATTAAATAACTGATAAAATAATTCCATCAATCCCAGAATCTAAATTATTCCATCAATCCCAGAATCTAAATTATCTAAATTATCAAATCTTTGCCTTCTCAAAGTTTGAAATCAATCTCTCTATCTCTCTCCCTATGTCATTAGATATACAAAAGTTTTTTTAAAATAGAGATAAATTTCCTCATTTGACAATGACTTCAACCTGTAATGGTTAGAACTTTAAAAGCACAACTTAACCCATCCAAATCTATTTTAATATGCTTGTGTCTAAAGTTCCTTGTGTGTCAGACCACAAATCTAAGACAATAGAATCTCTAGTCTTCTATAGAGAGAAAAAGAAAGAGAGAGCTAGGGATTATTTATGTTTTGGAAATGGTCATAAGTTATTAAACAAACTAGCTGTCTTTTCTTTTCTCTTGGATAATGCTTCTGCTTTGTATGGTTATGAAGTTAGATTCATTTCCATGGACAATTTAGGGATGAAAAATTATGTATCCTTCATAGACGATGACAACACCAAAGTATACAAACATAACTTGTTTCAAAAAAACAAATAGCATAGAAGAAACATCAATATTCCATCAACTTGTCTAATTATCAGGATATGACACTTGTAAATCCGTTGATAGCCAAGTTATCTAAATACAAACAACGCCTCACACTTGCTTAGGTAAAATTTTACCTGGAATCTACCTCTGTGATGTTCTCTCCAGAAGTTCCTAGCTTTCCCCTTCCATAAACAAAATCAAATCCATATTCTAGGTAGCGGCAGAGATGGAATACCCAGTAGCTGTCCCATATTGCCCACCGAAAGCCTACTCGAATAGCTGCTGCAGATTCGGAAAATGGACAATAAATTCATCCGATCAAATCATTTGATCCAAAACCAAACAATTTTTATGATAACTCATCCTTTTCATATATAACCCCTACTTTGACAATATTAAACAAAAAACGCAGATGTCCAGCTGCTGGGTTATGAACAGTGCATGTGTGATGAGAATCAGTATCGGTGAGATGAAGAAGCGACTCGATGCGACACGGACAACAACTCCAGCAGTGTACAAGGACAGCCAACAGATGAATGGGCACAGACTGACCCCAACGGCGAATTGTAAAGGAGGTGATGGGGGAGAAAGAAGTCAACGTAGGGATTTGAAATAAAAAAAAAAAAATTCGGGGAACATTAGGGGGCTGGTTATTTAAATATAGAACTTAGCGACGCCCAGTTGCGTCACTAAATGGCGTCGCTATGTTTTATAATAAGAAAATGGAAACGCAGCATTTAAAATAAAATTTAAGCACATTAGAGACGCTAAATAGCATCGTGAAAAAATTCGTTGCTAATAGAACAATAGATTACCGCTTGAAATCAGCAACTAGCGACGCAGCAAAATTGCGTCACAAATTTGCGACGCTACTGGCGACACTATCTTGTTGCTAAAGCGGCCGCCATTTATTGCTCCAACTTTAGCGACGCATATGGACCATCGCTAATGATTTTGTAGCTCAATGTCGCTACTGCTATATTAATAACTTGTCGATTGGTCACTAGCATCGCTGGGTGTCACTATTGCTTCACAATATAGCGACACCGTAGTAAGCGTCACTAAAATGCATCGCTATTTGGCAATTTTCTTGTAGTGGTTATGGATCTAAATTCACAAACGAAAAACAAGTTCATGAAATCTAATTGATTAGACACTCAATTTAAGAAATCAAAGAAAAAACTGTGTAGTTTATTCCATCCAGAACCCAAATCAAGCATATGCAAACAATCAAAGCACTTAAATCTTAAGTCAGACCTCAAATTCAGCAGCTTAAGCACCAAAAATTCAAAATCAAGATTCGATAACACATTAATAACTAAAAAATATAGATTTGATACGAGAAGAAGGGCGAAAACTAGAAAACATAAATGTAAAAGAGTGTGATAGAGATATTGGCTAATAAAGAAAAACCCAGGTAGCTTATCCCATCCATAACCCAAATCAAGCACAAGCAAACAATAAAAGCACCCGAAGTCAAATTTGAAATTTAGCATATTCAAAGAATAAAAAATTCAAAACCAAGATCTAATGACATGATTAATAACTAAAAACATAAATCTAATAGTGGAGGAAGAGAGGAAAAAATATATGCAAAAGAGAGGAAATAGAGATACTAACTGGTGACTCTGGCGAGTAGTAATCTAGAGGCGATGGAGACATTGATGGCTAATTGCACAAATGGTACCAAACATTGTCACTTTATTACAATTTGGTACCAAACCTTTTAATTGTTACAAATTGTTACCAAACTTTTTATAAATGTTGCAATTCAGTACCAATCTTCAATATTTAGCACTAGAAAAATGATATGGCATACTATATCACTTTATTATCCACGTCAGATTTATTTTTATAAAAATATACTCAAATGACGACATTTCTAAAAATTAAAGAAAAATAAATTACAAAAAGGAAAACAATCTATCAAATCGTTGACGTTTTAAGTGTATTTTTATAAGAAAATAAATCTAATGTGGATAATATAGTCATGTGGCATGTCATGCTATATTTCCGGTACTAGAAATTGAAAATTGGTATTAAATTGCAACATTTATGAAATGTTTGGTACCAATTTGTAACAATTAAAAGATTTGGTACCAAATTGTAATAAAGTGACAAAATTTAGTATTATTTGTGCAATTACCTAGATGTTGACCTGCAAAGAGAAAACCAGGTAGCTTATCCCATTCAAAACCCAAATCAAGCACATACAAACAATCAAAAGACCGAAAAGCATAAAAAATTTAGAACACATATCTAATAATACAAATAATTACTAAAAGAAACAGATTCGATGCTGGAGGAAGAGAGAAAACATTTCGGTCTTAGTCTTAGGTGGATGCCCTAGTATGCCTCTCTAATTCATTAAGTGCATTAACCTCCTCTTCCACGAGATCCAAAGCCTAAACAAATAAATCAAATGAAGTTAAAATGGAATATGCATGTCTATGTTTATGAACGAAAATGGACTTGTTGTGCGGCATTTGTGGCCTAAAGAAACTAATTGTTGATGTGGAGAGAGCATTTCCTGATGATGGATCTGAGGTTGTGGAAAGAGAAGTGAATTGAATAGTGGAAAGAGAACTAAAGAACGAGTCTACATTGATAGGATTTTATTTCTAAACTTTAGCAATCTCCGATTGCAAAACTATGGAGACAAAGGAGAAATCGATGAATGGTGAATAAAAAGGAAAAAAGAAGAGAGAAAGAAGTTAAGGGAGGAGGGACGTGGTGGCACTATAAGGATGGAGGACCTATGGGGTTGTAAATGAACCAAGCCACTCGTGAACTATTCGAGTTTCGGTTCAAAACAAATTTTGTTCGAATTCATTCGATAACATTAAGGAGCCAAGCTCGAACTCGGTAATGAGCTCGATAACCTTAACGAGACAAACTCAAGTTTGATAGTATTTGGTTCGTTAGCTCGCGAACATGTTCTTTTAAAAAACTCGTAAATATGTTCACGAACATATTCGTAAAGACTCTCGAACATATTTATTTAATAGCTCGCAAATATGTTCGTTTATTAGCTCACGAACATGTTCGATTATAGACTCATGAAAATATTCGGTTGTAGGCTTATGAACATATTCGTATGTAGGCTTGCAAACAATTTTGACAAACGCATTCATTTAGAAGCTTGTGAATATGTTCATATATAGACTCACAAATATATTCACTTATAAATAATATTATATTAAAATTTTATCATTTATATTCTATTTTTAATATATTAAATAAAATAATATTATTTTAAAAAAAGAGAAGGATGTTCCAAAACAAATACTTAAATATTTATAATTAAAAATAAATAATTTATATATAAAAATATAATATTATTTATAATCTTTGCACTTGTTAAATAAATATAATAAAATTTATAAATTTTAATTATATATACTTTAATCTATAAAATAAAAAAGTATAAATTTAATAATTAATTAATAAAATTAATATTATGTTTTTCATAAACAATTAATTCAGATTAGTCGTTTATTTAGATTTCTTCAATTTATGTTTACTTGTTTTTTATTCATTTTCTTAATTATCTCGGGTTTGATACTAATAGTTATATATGGATCTATTTCAAATGTTAATTATGTTAGGAAACAAATACAAGAAAATAGAGTAGGAGAATTGTTAATTCAATATTCAAAATAGTAGAAAATAGAAAACCAATCTAAGGCCTGTGTAGCACACAGTTTCCTTAAGACAAATTCGCCTCCTACACGGGTGTTTAGGATAACCGGCGTTTGTCTCCCAGGATACAACAGATTCCAAGTAGTTGTTGAACATACAACACCTACTTACAACGAACTTTGCT
>CATIWF010144861.1:0-28506 GCA_949630135.1 Balakata baccata
TCATATCATGGACTTTCATTAATCAGTTTAAGATCTATATCAATTCATATGCAAATGAATACTAATATAATTAAAGAATGCCTTTATGAATGTGTACACTAAGTGCTTAAGGCGATTGCCTTTTGGGCACATCTCTAACAACAACAATGCTTCATTGAATGGTTTAGGCTGTGTACTAATGCAAGAGGGTAAGGAGATAGCTTATGCTTCTAGACAGCTAAAGCCATATGAGAGAAATTATCCTACACATAATCTGGAGCTAGCAGCTATTGTTTTCACCTTGAAGATTTGGCGACACTATCTATATAGAGAGAAGTGTTACATCTATATAGATCATAAGAGTTTGAAATATTTACCCTCACAGAAAGAGTTGAATCTCCGATAGAAGAGATGGTTAGAGCTTATTAAAAATTATGACTGCATAATTGACTATTAGCCAGCAAAGGCTAATGCAGTGGTAGATGTTTTGAGCCAAAAGACTCTAGCAAAGTTGTGGATCCTACCTACATTAGTTTAGTGGATCAAAGAAGCTCAGAAATAGGATCGTAGGCTCATGATGATTAGTGAAGCTATTTCCAAGAGGGAGAGACCTGAGTACTCAATGAAAGCGGATGCTAATATTTATTTCAGAAATAGATTATGTGTGCCTAATATGCCTGAGTTGAAACAAGAGATTCTAAAGGAGGTATATAAGTCAATTTATGTTATGCATCCCGGCAGTAATAAGATGTATTAAGATTTGAAGCTCTATTATTGGTTGTCGGGGGTGAAAAAATATATTACAGAGTCCACTATCAGATACTTGACATCTCAGTAGGTGAAAGAAGAACACCAATTGCCATCGGGATTACTTTAACCTATCGCTATACCGGAATGGAAATAGAAAAGAGTTACTATGGACTTTGTGTCAGGACTACCCTTGACTCAAAGAAGTCATGATGCAGTATAAGTGATTATTGATAGGTTGACCAAGTCTGCACACTTCTTGCCAGTTAGGAAGGACTATTCCTTAGATCGGTTGGCATAATTATATGTTTAGGAGATAGTCTGATTGCATGGTGTACCACTGTCTATTATATCTAATAGAGATCATAGATTCACATATCAGTTTTGGAAGTCTTCAGAGATTATTGGGTTTTCGACTCCACTTCAGCACATCTTTTTATCCTCAGATAGATGGACAATTAGAGCGGGTAATCCAATTATTAGAGGATATGCTTCGAAGTTGTGATTGAATTTACAGGAAGCTAGGACAAGTACTTACCACTGGTGGAGTTTGCATATAACAACAATTACTAGGTAAGTATTAGCATGGCCCCATATGAAGCATTATATGGCAGGAAGTGCAGAACTCCAATATACTGGACAGAGTTTAATGAAAGGAAGGTGTTGGAACCTGATTTGATTTAGGAGACAGGAGAAGATTAGAGTGATTAAAGATAGGCTCAAGGTAGCTAGAGATAGACAGAAGTCTTATGCAAATTTGAGATAGAGAGACATCGAGTATAAGGTTGGTGACAAAGTGTTTCTAAAAGTATCTTTGTAGAAGAATGTGATTTGTTTTAGCAGAAAAGGCAAGTTGAGTCCCATATGTGGAACCAGTAACCTATAGGTTGGCTCTACCTCCTGAATTGGAAAAGATTCATAATGTGTTATACGTATCAATGCTTAAAAGGTACAGATCAGATACGTCTCATGTCATCTAGGTAGAAGAAATTGAAGTACAACCAGATATATCTTATGAAGAAGAACCGATAGCTATTTTGGCAAGGGAAGTGAAGAATAAGCAAATACCTTTGGTGAAAGTCCTATAGCGAAGACACTCAGCCGAGAAACAACATGGGAAAGCGAGGAGATCATGAAGAGTCAACATCCTCAGCTGTTCAACAATGAATTACTAGGTATGATTTCAAGGACAAAATCTCTTAAGAGGGAGAGAATTGTCACATCCGCGATATAGACCCTAACTGTATACTCGTATTGCTGTCGTTTATATCGCAGTATGAAGGCGTATAGATCAGAGTCTAAATACGGACAGATGAATGTGAAAAATCTAATTTAATAT
The DNA here is from genome assembly GCA_949630135.1 of Balakata baccata. Taxonomy (NCBI): domain Eukaryota; kingdom Viridiplantae; phylum Streptophyta; class Magnoliopsida; order Malpighiales; family Euphorbiaceae; genus Balakata; species Balakata baccata. The sequence goes on from CATIWF010144861.1 coordinate 2,066, forward strand.
GATAATATGATGCTTAATATGAATATTGAGTTGATTTAATGAAACATTACGATTTCGTGTCATGCACGTAAATCAATGCAACAAACTGGGCCAAGAATACGAGATTTTAATCCGGTAGCAAAAATTCGAGTTAAGCATACCATAATGGGGAGAATAATATTTTAAGGTCATAGGTGAAGTTATATGGAGATATTTTGAAGTTAAGGGTTCTGATTTGCAGAAATAATGTTATTGTATATATTTACATTCCAATATTCCGATTGAGAGTTAGAGATATGTGTTTACTATTGCAATGATGCCAATATAATCATAATTGAATTCTAAGATTTTTAAAACTGATAATTTAGAAATCGGACTTCAAATGAATTTTTACTGGCATGATTTAGAAAAAGGACTAAACTGCAAAAATATAATTTTCGCATTGGTGGTCGTTTTGCAAAATCGAAAAGACCATTCCGAAGAGAACATTTTTCTGAGAATGTTGGTATGTTCAATTTGAGTATATAAGATTATTTGAGATATGAAATTTAAGAAAATAAATTTGCTCAAGTACTAAATTGAAAATTTGGAAAGTTAGTGGAAAAAGTCCAAACTCAAAGTTTATTTTGGATTAATTCGTATAAAATCTAAAATATCTTTTTGATTAATTTTAATTGATCAATAGGAGTAAGAATTAAATTTAATTAAGAGTAATTAAGCACTAATCAACTATAAAAAAAAATCAACAATTCATCATAAAAAAAAAAAAACCCCATCATTTTCTTCTCTTTCTTCCTTTGCATGACCACCATGCCATTTTTCTTAATTTCTTTCAATTTTCTCTTACAGATTACCATAATTCAAGCCTAAGGAGGTATGAGAAATCAAGTAGTAGTAAGGAAAATATTTTTGAAGGAAAATCAAATATTGATCAAATATTCCAAGAAAATTTGAAGTGAGATTTTCTTCACTTTTCTTTCAAATTTTTATTGATTTAAGTTGATTTGAATGATTATTCTGAATAAATTTTAGATTGGTGGTGTATTTGATATTGAATTTGTGAAAATGAGGAATTAAGGTTTTGTAGGAAAATTATGAAAAAATTAAATAAAAATGGACAATGAGTAGAATGAGACTTGAGGAAGATGGATATGGTGAAAAATTGATGAAAATAATTTTTAGGAATTTCTGTGGAATTTTTAGAAATTTCTCATAATTATGGCCGAATTTTTGAAAAATTATTTTGAAGAATTTGTGCCATAAAATAATAAAAATGGAGTGTTTGGAAGTTAAAGATAATTTTTGGAATGAATGAAATATTTAATAAATTTTTTGGATTTTTAGCCTAATTACTGAAAAATTTATTGGAAATTATTGAATATTATTTTGATAAAATTGGTAATGGAAAATACAAAAAAAAAAAATGGGTTAAAGAAATCATAGGAATTTATTTGAAATTTTTAAAGCATTTGTTGAATTAATAGGAATTTTTGAGTGGAAAAATGGATTTTTGGAGAAAAATGAAAAATAAAAGTAAAAGGAGAAAATTAGTTTGGAGGAGTAAAAATAAGGAAATTAAATAAAATAATATTGGAAAAATTTTGGTCCCACCGGAAAGCATATTGGGTGACCGAAATTTTAAATTATGCATCAAATATATGTAACGAAAAAAAATAATATCAATATGAGATTTTGATATATGAGAGAGCAAGAAGTATTTATGAGTTTTATTTTCAACATAATATATGTTAAAGATGATTCTGTAGTTAATTAAAAATTATTGTTGCTCAGACACATTTACGAGACCGGAAAAAAAAGCCGGCAGATATCGACACGTGAAAGTTGAGATCTGTACCGTAATTTATAATTTTAGCCATTAAATGTTTAACATATTATTTTAATGAAGTTTTGATTTAAATAAGTTTATATGATGAATATGAAATTGAGAAATAATTATCTATAGCAAATATTAACACAAGAAAATATATTTTTGTGTCTTGTTTACTTGAATGATAAAATATTTTGAAATATTATAGAAATTCATATTTGACAAGAATTTGATATTTTAGCTCATTTATTAGTATAGACAACAATATAGAGAGTTATTAACATGTCAATAGGGTTATTAGCTCGAGATTTGAATAAAAGAACTCAGGATTTAGATAATATATAGCGGCATGTAAAAGCCGATGAAATTGGCATTCTCATCTATTATCAATAATCTTGAACACTCCATTGTACTTTTCTTCTTTCTCATAAAAAAACTTCATAATAGCTTTTTTAGCCCTATCCATAGCCTCATAAATATAATATAAAAACACACACTAAAAGACCAGATACCTTCAAGATATACACAATACAGTCCAAAATCTAGGCATCAAGAAAATTTTAGTTGCCTTCCTTCCAGCAGCTTCTTTTGTCCATTTGCAATTTGTCCAATCTACTGAAGTGAACATTTTTCTTAAATTATGTTTTTACTTATGTATCTTTTGAAGAGTGAGAAAAGCAGTAGCAAATCTTGTGACACCAACTTGAATGAGATCTTTTTGTCCTATGGACCGCCTCAATAAATTCACCACTCCTAGATGAATATAAATATAGTCATTTAAGCTTATTGCTCGCTTCAGTATTGCTTTAAAAGTGGACAAATTCCTAATGTTTTCTAGAATCAAATCTAGGCAATGTGCAACACAAGGTGTCCAATATAAATGTGATCTTTTTGCTTCTAATAATTTTCCTATAAATAAAATAACTATTTAATTTAACATGCATAAAAATGAAATGATTTTATTTTCTAAGAAAAATATGATTAAGGAGAAGAAAGATTATTTTTTACCAACAAGCACATTAGAATATGCATTATCGGTAACAATTTGCACAACATTTGCCTCTCTCACACGCTCCACCATTTTATCAAGCAATTTAAACATATGCTCTCTAGTTTTTGAATAATTACAAGCATCAATAGACTCGAGAAAAACTGAACCTTTAGGAGAATTCACTAAAAAATTAATGTGTCCTCTGCTTTTTGTCTATACAACCGTCTGCCATGATAGAACAACCATATTTAGCCCACTCTTCTTAATGATATTTCATCATAATTTTCATGCTATCAACTTCTTTTCTTAAGTAAGGAACTTGCACCTCATGGTAGCTAGGTGACTTTAAACCTATACCATATTGCCCTATAGACTCACCATCACTTCAAAACTAGGATAGTTAACAATATTAAAAGGAATAGCCGCATCATACATCTATCAGGCTATTTTCTTACAAGCTTTTTCCCGCAATTCCTTTTTACATGCTTCATTTATTGTAGTTTGATTCTCCTTCTTTGCTTCCTTCTTACTTTGAACATTTTTTCTACATTAGAAGCAAAATACAAATCCATTATTGGACCTTTTTGCATTGGCCTCTTTCGCATATGTACAGCTTTACTCTTTGAGCCTTTTCTAACTCTAATATCATCCAATTCTTCATCATCACCATAGGTATCCACATCCACAAAATTTGGAATTGCAAGTCTTTCAAGATTAGATTCAATAGCTTTCTTCTCCATGTATTCTTTAATCTCTTGATGCACATGAGGCAGATATCTTGTACAGGCCATAGTATTTTGAAATCCTCCCACAATATGTTGCTTGGCACGATAAATACCCCTTTTTGCAACTTTTTCACAAAAGTTACAAATCAAATTATTGGTATTATTTGATTTTTTCATTTGAACATACTTTCATCCTAGATATTTTGATGATCTATTTGTTGAAGTATTAGAAGCATTACTACTAGCTTCCATAATGTATTAAGGCTGGCAAAACCTAAAATTATAATAAAAATCACTAAATTAGCAACCAAATCAACACAAAATCAGCAATAAATTATAAATCAATATAAGCATAAGAATTTTAGACTTATTATTATTGAAAGATTCACAATAAGAAAAAAGAGAGAAAAAGAAGAAGAAAGAAAAATTGAAAAAGAAAATATTGACAAAAAAAAAAAGAAGAGAATGATCAAGGAAAAAAAAACAAGAAAGTTAAAGAAGTCAATACCTGTTATTAGAGGTGGTTGCTAGATGGGATGGGACAGAGGTTGGACGGAAGTTGCTGGAGGTTGCTAGAGGGGAGACCGAAGGGATGGGGCTGGTGTCACTAGAGACAGAAATGAGACTAGAATATAATGATTTTTGGCTACTCTAATTTTTTTTTCATTTTTATTGTTTGAAAATGTTCTTATCAGGTGTGGTAAGGTCTATTTTAAGTCTAATGGAACTTTTGATCAAAGGTTCAAATTTACCCAAAACAAAAAACCAAAAAAAAATTCAAAATATTTAAAAATGTCACTCAGGTGCGCTTATTGAGTGCCTCGGGCAAGGCTCGAGACGCACCATGTCATGCACCTGAGTGACAGCACCCACCTTTGGACTGTCAAGGCGCTCAGGCATGCACCTCGGGCGTGCCTTTAATAACTATGTATACAACGTTTTTCAGAATATGAGTATTCGTCTAGGACAATTATAAATTTTGATTTTGTTTTTATATATTTTTATTTGTAATATTTTAAATTTTTTTTCTTAATTATTGAATCTAGTTTTATATTTTTTAAAGGATAATATTTAACATTTTTTTAAAATTTATTTATGTATCAATAATTTAATTAAATCATTAAAAAAATAGTATATAAAATATAGCCACTAAGTTAGAAGGCCTGGCTCCGCCATGGCAGTTTGTGCATTATTGGTTCTTTATTTGAACAATAGAAATTTTGTATTCTTATGTTTGTTATATTGCGTCATCCTTTTATAGTCCTAACTAACTTCTAATGCTCATTCTTTCACTGTAAGATTCACCCTGTTATTGGTGAATGCTAAAATGATTTTCTTCTTATTGTTTATGTAGCATATGGATGAACCTACTTGTATCGCAGAACTAATAGTTGATGGGTACCATACAGCTATCTTTTGCTCTAAAAAGCCGAACCAAACACCCTCGAATAGAAAGATTTAGAGATGAATCAAGTCATTTATCATTGATTTATATGAATAAATGTATCAGGGAAATTTAGATAATAATTAGAGATTCCTCTGCACATCGTTATCTGATGGGGTAATTGGTAGGGGCCTAGAAATCACAATCTCTGCACATGTCAACAGTTAAAAGGAAAATAGCATGAGATTGAATTTCTGATTACAGGATAAGCATTATACAACAATTTAAACAGCAGAAATGAAACAATAGAACAAATGTGAAAATCCATAACAGACTCGCTGAATTTTCATTAAGCTATCGTTGACGTAGTTTCTTGTTTGTGTTAAGAACAATAACCATCCACATTCCCTGTCTAACCATTCTTTCCTAAATTAGATGATCTGGCTTCTCCTGCTCTGGGACTAAATGGTCCTCTCCCACATTGTCGAGGACTAAGTTCACTTCTTAGTTCACTCACACGAGGGCTATATACCTTATCCGAAAACCGAGGGCTCTGGATGGCCTTGAACTCTTTGGATGGTGTTGAGGTGCAGCTTGATACCCTCGGGCTGCGAATGCTTTTTATTTCACATCTGCTTCTAGTCATCATCCCATCTAATATTTCTCCATCATCAGCAAATGAAGCAGACCTACTTATCTCGGCTTCCTGCAATCAACAGATCAAGTAAATCAGGAGACAGGCTGCCATTAGGAACTAGATAACTCGTATGATATCTCTAACTATGAATTTTCTATTGTTCATAACAAGTAAATGCAAGGATGATTGGTATTTGACTTTGATGCGGTAAGCTTAAGCGAAAATGAGAAGTAAGAACCTACGGTTGCTAGATTGAATGATAAAGCTGGAACCTCTTCATATTCTGCAGCATCAAGATCCTGAAGATGGGCTCCTTTGAAAAACTTGGGCAAAATGTACTGTCTTACAGGAACCAAAAGCATGATCATTAAAGGGAAAAGAACCCCCGCAATTGGAATCCAAGTAATGCCGAAACAGACAAGCAAGTACGCAGTCTGAAAAATTGTAAATATTGCAATAGTCTTGAAAGGCACTGTTTCCACAAAAGTGGCATGGTATTCCTCTAGCACTCTGAAAACCAAGAAACAAAAATGGCATTATTATGAGCAGGCAATACTGTAGAAATTAAAACAAAGAAAAGACAAGGAGTTGTTGGCCACTTGTATCTCCTGCTTGGAGCAGTGAAGAGCAATAAGATCCGCTCCCAGAACTGGTTACCCGGTAAGCTTTCAATGGCCATGAAGGCAAAATAACCCCAGAGAACTGAAGTTGGGATCTTTTTAATGAAAGGCATAGCTGCAATACATCCTCCTACCAATATGGCTTGAAGCAAGTTACTAAGCCGTTGTTCTTTCACCTCGACAGGTAATAAATCATCAATCTCCTTCTCAATATCGAATACTGTTTCATCAATTGGAGCATCAATATTCCCCATGCTTGAGACCTTCTGAATTGTTGACTCATTCAATTCCTTTAGTCCCTGCTTGCATATTTGCACAAGACAAGGTATTTGTTAGCCCTATAATACTTGATCAGACTATACAATGTGATTATGGGTGGAGAGTGAATTAACTTTAGAACATAAGAAATCACCCTACCACAGCAGAAGGCTCCTGATAAATCAATGGAGTCTGCATCTGTTGATAGGCTTCTTGCATGCTTTCATACACTTGCATCAAGCTTAAATTTGTACTCATATGTTTATGGGCAGTCGCCACAAGTCGATTACGTAGTAGCTGCACAAACATAGTTATTGACTTAGTTACAACTAGCATGTATCCATGGGGAACTGCATGATATGACCCTATAAATCAACTAATTCTGTTGCTTCTCATCATAAAACCTCAGTCACAACAAAGAAAGTTAAAATTGAGCACTGAATAATCGTTGGATCTAGATAAATTTTGATATGCATACTTGGTGCTTCAGTGTAGCTAAACTCTTGGTGTGCATGGGGGATTGTGGGATGACGCCATTCGATGGAGGAATCCCAATAAGACCACACAATATGACCTGCCAAGGAATGATGCAACTTCATATATTTAACAATATCATATTATTCAATCATGTGAAAGTGACGCAAATGAAAAAGAAAGGTCTAATATCAGAAATTCTTGTGTACCATGAATCCCAGCAGAAGTAAATCATAATGGAAAGAAGGTGGTTTTCTCAAGTTAAATTCTTTCTGCTGAGCAAGCTGGGATGCCACGCTATGGTCAAAATAATAGAGCACGGCAATCATTGTCGCTGGAATGAAAGCTCCAATTATATAAAGAACTGGCACATTTAGCATATCCTGTCAGTTTTATGAATGAACAATTAATTCAATAGTTGGATGTAAAATTCAGGACAATTAGACACTTAGAAATAGAAAAAGAAAAGGAAAAATAGTTATTTTATTAATATCCATGCCTTCACGACAGTCCAGTTGTCATAAGCGCCCATCGACCATGGATTTGGACTGAAAAGACGCCTTGGGATTCCTCCTGGAATGCTTCTTGATGGAATGTAGGAAACAGCAGTCCAAACCAAAACCATAAATGGGACACCATAATCTGCCATGAAGCCTCGAAGTGACCCTGCAAGAAAGTACTAACAACTAAGCTTTTGATTCTTTCTTTTTTTTTTTTTTCCTTGCATGTGCAAAGTTGTTTTGGACACCAAATATTACCAAAGATTCAATACACTTACCAGAACCATAGCGCCAAGACCTTGCTTTTCTGCTTCTTAATGCAGTCAGAAGAAGGCCAAATGAGAGAACCAAAGAAAACAATCCATTTGCAAATCTCCATGAGGATTCAAACTGAATTGACTTCGGATTTTCTCTTTTAGGTATGCCGAACTCATCAACAAGTCCCTAGCAAAACCAAATTAAGAACACAAAGACAAACTTTCTAATGTAAACAAACAATCAAAGCCAGCCATTAAAATGTTCTGTATATAAAGTAATGCTTTGGCAAAATATTAGGCCATGAATTGATAAAAACAATTTTAGCAAATTCCCGTGATAACCAATTAGACAGAAGAATGGAAAGAAAGGAACGGGGTTTTTTTTTCTTACTTTGATAGCTTCCTGCATGAAAAGCATGGCGATCAGAAGTCCAAACAATTCACCAGCAAGACGAGTAAACCTATTGATGATGGAGCATGCTCCTAAGATAGCCAATAGAAACAGCAAGATCGCTGTCCATACACATACCCTGTTCATCCAAGTAGCCATTTAGGGGTACCAGACATGTAAGAGTTGAGTAAAAAGCCAATTGATGTCACAATTGTAATACTATACCATCCAGTCCACGCCAAGAAGAGCTTTGATCCCAAATCAGGTCTACTCTTAGCAAAATTGAACATGAATGTGTACATAATGACAGTTGGTTCTGCAACTCCAAGGATCAGCAAAGGCTGACCTCCTATGATGGAGTGTATAATTCCACACAATGCAGTAGAAGCTAGTGTTTGAACTGCTGTGAGAACTCCATCTGTCAAACAAAGAATGTGAGAACTTAAAAAGTAAATATTATCATACAGATATATCTCCAGTTTCGAATGAAAATTGTGAAGCATTGACCAAAGAGAGAGAATAAACAAGAATATGTAAATTACCTGTATCTCTATCCAACTGTTCTCCAAATGAAATAACTGGAATTGCTGATGCAAAAAATATGTAAGTGGTAGGTGCCAAAATCCTAAGAAAAATTCGAAACGAGGTACATTAAGGCAAAATTCAGCGATAATAGAATGAACAACTGAAACAGCTTAGACTTTCAAATTGAATACTGTTCATTAAACAATCCACTAATAAAATATAAATGTAAGAAAATTATCTCTCGGCAAGAGAAAGTTGTACCTAAAGCCGGCCCTTAAACCACCAGTCCAGTCTTGCTTATAACACATCAATCTCCCTTTAAGATCATTCTTGATTCCGCGAAATGGTACAAAACTCTCTTCCATGACGCCTTATGCAATTGGAACAACAAATCACCTTCTTCTATAATTCAACTAAGAGAACAAAAGGCAGAGATTTCCACAAAGCAGCAGCTTTTATAGGCTATGTTTAGGTGGCAAACAAGGATGTCATTGGATGAATAGATAATCTGTACAAGAGCATAAAGAAAACCATATACCAATGTAAGTGTGGAAAAATCAATTCAAGCAATGGAAAGGACTAAAGATTTTTTATTTTGATTAATAAGCGAGAAATGAAATCCTTATAACTGCAAATGCTAATTTGTGCCGTAAATATAAAGCTCTGTCCAGACTCCAAAAACACTAGAACATTGCATCCATCAATATATAGGACCAAAGTTAGCTCCATAGGCAAATAATTCCTTAATCCATAAAGAAAATACCGATTAAATTTAGAAAGGAAAAAGAATTTTGTGTTTTAGCAACAAACAAAAGTATTTTAAATATATGGGCCTTACCTTCAAACGGTATGAATGTGGACAGAAATACTAAGAAGGATTGCAAGCCAAACTCTAAATATATAGGCCTAAAGGAGTGGACAAGAAGACTGTAGATTTGAAGTTGAATCTAATATGGGGGCAAAAGGAAAAGATAGAAACTTTATTGCTAATGCTTCAAAATGGAGAAAAGAAAGGGGGTGGGGAAAAAGGATAAACACTAAAGAGAACCCAGAAAAAAAAAAGATCAAGATAGGAACTTTTTAAAGATTCAGAGTAGATGCAATGTAGAATAGTACCAAACCAAAAGAATTGAAAATGCCAAAGAAATCAATGATCTCCTTTTTTATTTAACAAAAAGAATTTGACCAAGAAAGCAATTGTCTTTTTGGTTCGTCCTTTATCTGGATTTAGAGGAGAGTGATAGACACTACAAAAGAGAGCTGATAAAAGGAGGCTTTTTAATGGACATCTATGACTCTGCGAATCTCAGAGAGAGAGAGAGAGAGAGAGAGAATGCCAGAGCATGACAAGCTGGCCTGGAAAGAAGCAAGAGTGCAACTTCACTTCACTAATCTTTACAGTCTACAGTATTTTCTAATTGCCCGCATTGTTCTTTGTAATTAATTAGTTGAATAATTTATCATTATTCAATAATAACTGAATTTATCCTATAAAAAAAAATCTGTATTTACAGTGCTGCATTTACTCAACCTAACAAAAAAAGATTATTATTTTTTTTTTGAAAGGGATGTCTTTTCAGAACAAAAGTACCCATTTATCACGTTGTATCTAGGTGAGCATTTGTTACTGAACCGGAAAAAATTTCGGTAACTGAGGCTCAGTTTGATTTGCGGAAATGAAAATATTTTTTCTATTTTTCTACTTTTAGTGTATTTAGAAAAAAAATTTCAATGGAAAACGGTTTTTTAGTCAAAAAAAAAAAAATTAAGTCATTTTCTAGCAAAATGACTTTTCTCTTTTTTTTTTTTTAATTTTGACATATTTATATAAATAAAATTTTTTATATTAAAACTAATTAAATATATACTAATTAATATATTAACTGCTAAAAATCACTTTCAATAACTTTCGGCCACTGCTAGTAGCGGATTACTGGCGCAAGTCTTTGGAATTTTTTTTAAAAAATTATTATTTTTTGTAATTTTCTTTTATACATAATTATAAATTAAAAATAACAAATGTTAACATGGTTTAAATATTTTAATAATTTTTTATATGCAAAAGAAAATAATATTTTTTAAAATACACTAAAAACTAATTTTCTTAAAATTTTATATGTACAACCAAAAATAAATTATTTTCTAACCAGAAATAGATTATTTTCCACAAATAAACGGAATCTGAATATCAAATTCTTAAAAAAAGCCAACTTGATTATCGAACCAAATAAAAAATTCGGTTAACGATTATCGAATTTAAAAGAATAACCGAAAATTTAACCGAATTTTTAAATTTCACTTAAATTTATCAAAATTTTTAATTTATTTAATTATAATAAAAATACTATATAAATAAAAAAAATATCACATAAATTAAAATACCATAAAATAATATATTTTTTAATAAAATGAAAAATATAAAATTTTGACAAATACAACTATCATAAAAAATTAAAATAACCTTAAAATTAAATATATAAAATTTAGTTATTACCACAGTTTATTGCCAAATTTTAATAATTCAATTCAGTATAATCAAGCCGTTGCACACTCTAATTGTATCATTTTATGGATTTGATTGTCCATTCATGCATGTAGGATTTTAGACAATAAATTATTCATATTTTTATTTCAACTGTAATAATTCATATTATATTATTTTAATATACGACACTAATAATACAACTACAACCTAATTAAGATCTGTTCACATTATGTCTCAACAAAAAAAGTTCTGTTCACATTAGCTTTCAAAAAAAAAAAAACCAAAAAAGGGTTCAGTTCACATTATTTTCCTTTTTCTCTCTTTTTTCTGAACGAACTGTTCATGTTAATTTATATAAGAGAAAACATTTATTGTTCTTATAAATTTATCAATTTTATTTATTGAATTTCTTACTTTAATTTTTATTTTATTTTGTTAAGTGTTCAATTGATTTTTTTAATTAAAAAAACTAGTTAATTAAGTCTTTAATTATAAAAAAACTAAACTAATTTAATCCATATTTATGAAACACTTAGCATACAATTTAATTAATAGCTAACGTAGTAAACTGTTTTATAATTTTAAAATACTTAAATCTAATAAATGATAATATATTAAATAAATCTTTAGTTAAAACACTTAATTGTATAAAATTATAAAATTTAAGAATCAAAATAATTTTTATTTCCCGAAAAAAAAAACAAGAAAAAAAGTATCTATCAAAATGAGCAACAAGCACAAACAATTAGTGGGGATCAAAAAAAAAAAAGGAAAATTTTATACTAAATTATGACTATTTTTATGTATTTTCATTTTGACCTTACCCTCTTTTTTCAAAATTACCACCACCTTTATCTCTCTCTCCATCTTTAAGAAACGACGTAGCATATCACCGGAGATAAAACGGAAGCAACTGGTCCAACTTCCGATTACTGCGATATTGCAGCCCACACTCGAACGGCCACCGGTTACAGTATTCTCACTCACAATAAGTCGCCAATCTGCAAACCGTACGTGTTTTTCAGTTTCCATGTCCATTTTTTGTGCGTAGATTGATGGTCTACTGTTGATTACCTGGTATCGTCTTCGGCTTTTCGTGGTATCTTTTAAGAATTAGAGGTCTTAGTTTTTTGAGGTTTTAGTTTCGAAATGGATTTTTGGCGCTTTCCACTAATCAATTTAGTGGTTACTTGGCTCTAAATTTGTCGCATAGCAGGCTTTTTATTGTTATTTTCCTAAAATTTTATTGAACTTGCTGATGCAAGGTTTTAATTTTGTGGATATAACGAAAAACCAAGTTCATCTATTATTCTTCTTTTTCTTTTTGTCAATTTCCTAAAAGTGTTCCCTAACATATTTCGTTCTCAAAGAATTCTCTAGTAATTTCTAAAGTTTTCGCAAAATATATTCAAAACATTTTCAATATACACGTCTGATATGTTTAAGAAATTTTGAAAGTATTATAAAAATATACTCATTATACTTTTAAGATATTAAAAAATTAAAATATATTCAAAATATTTCAAAAAATTATTGAACTACGATATACTTAAAGTATATGCATTTTTTAATTTACTTTGATAATTCCTTTTGAGTTTAGGTTTTTTTAATATTTTTGGTAGTTTAAAAAAAATTTAAATGGAGGAAATGTCGTAATATTTTAAGAGTTTTTTTGATATTTTTGAAAAAACAGTAAGAACAAAGAGGTTTCGCAAATTATATAGTGGACTTCGGTCTATGTAACATTATGGACTAAAGGTCCATTGCGCATATAAAAATTAGTGATAATTTTGTAAATAAAACAATCTTACACAGCTATTAAACACAAAAAGATAATTTCATAAATATTCAATATTCATTTATTGAAAAATGTTCATTAATTTATTAAAAAATATTCATTAGTTTATTGAGAAATATTCATTAGAAATAAAATAAACGTTCATTAAATTAAATACACAATGTATCTTTTTTAAGAGGATTGAATGAATTTATAACTACATATCAAAAAAAAATATAATATCAATTAAATTAAATGCATAAGAAAATAAAATAAACTTTTACTAATAAACTAATAAATTTTTACTAATAAACTAATAAACTTTTATTTTATTTCTAATGAACTTACAGTTTTTATAACAAATGAACATGTCTCAATAAAATAATGAACATTTACTTTATTGCCAATAAACCTACAATTTATAACAAATACACCTAAAATTTATAAGATATAGCTTATTGATAATGAACTCACAGTTTATAAGAAATGAACTTTTTATTAATAAATTAATAAATTTTTTCTTTATTCGTAATGAACATATAATTTTATAACAAATGAACTTTTCTCAATAAATTAATGAATATCCATTAAAAATATTTACAAAATTGTCACCATGTGTTTAATATATATTTAAATTTATTTTATTTACATAATTGTTACCGCTATATAGACACCAAACTCGGATTTTTCATGGCAAACCCCAACATTTAGGGGCTTTTTTCCGGCCATGATGGCAATTACGTCTATCAATTGAAGAGAAAAAGGGAGATTCATGAATGCACTAAGACAAAAAAAAAAACCGGTGAAATGGAAAATATCGATGACAAATATTCATAATTGTTTGTTTTTGGACACTTCCCATTAGAGTTTTGTTTTTCTTTTCATTTTTTTTTTTCATTAAGAAATGATTGATTAGCTAACCATTGAAATCTTAAGTAAAATTACTTTATCCCGAGAATTGTTAATTGTTGCCATTATCAAAGGTAAAAAGTTAGTAAGACGTATTTTTCAAAGATTCAACCCCTAGTTGAAAAAGAGAAAGGGTTCTTTATTATCGGATATCCCATAATTAAAGCACAAATAATTGCTTCATTGGCTTTTTTTTTTAGATATTTACAAGTCCGAGAAATTAATAAATTATTGCCTTAGCTTATAAGAATACACAAATAAATTTTATTTTTTCACTATCATTTTTTTTCATTAAAACATCAAGTGAATTATAGACTATATAATAAACATAGTCATTCTCTTACACCTATAATAAAAGTGTTAAACTCGTAATGATTTTCTCGCACAAATGGCCAACCCACTAAACTTGAATATCACTCAATTCCTCGTCTCCACAATCCTGCTATTTATTAGTCATTAGACTTTTTCTTATGGCAAAAGTCAATTTCATGTTTTTCCAAATACCAAGTAGGGCCTGCCTGCTTTGATGATTGGTTACCATCTTAGCTAAATGGGTCACCATTCCATTTTTAAGGGTCTAGGGGCCTCCATTGATGTAAAAAGTTTGTGTATGCAGCCTCTAACAATGACAATTTGGCACAAAGATGGACTAAAAGCAACTTTTTAAAGGGCAATGACTTCCCATTTCGTTGCAGCAAGAAAAGGCATGATCTAACCAGTTCGAACCAACTTTAAAATTGACGATTTGAACAGTTCAACCAATTTAGTTTCAATTTATACTTCTCAATTGTCCTGTAAGTTAGAGTCTCACAATTCCACGGGTGCCATGTTGATCCTGATTTTATAAATCCCACTATTGTCTCGCAGACTGGTGGTTTGTGTTCAGTTTCTCAAGAACAATACATCTAAGGACTTTGAGAAAGTTCTCAGTTTCTCACAGGCATTACATCAAACATTTTGAGAACAAACATGGGAACACAATTTCGATCCAATTCCAGTAAGCCCTGATAAGTTCAGGAGCTATAACAGTTGATGGGGAAGATAATTGAACAGTTTTGTCTATTATATTATTTTACCGGGATTTTGGTTACCAATGATTAATGAAGTAATGATTCAGAAATACAAACTATTGGTTCGGTGATTTTTATATGAAGTCTTCATACTTTAAGCATCCAGAAATTGAAAAGCAAATTAAATAAAATATGTATATCAAACAGAACCGCCATGTTATTTCACAACATAAAAGAAAAAACTAAAAAAGGGTAATATAAAATGACCTAAAGATAAGAACCTAGCAAACATATCTGTGTTCATTATCCGATCTCCAATGCTAGACCATTCCATCAATTTATTGATTCACCTGAACAGGGCAAAAAAAAGAATAGGAAGCTGAATTTATTGTGCAACTAATAATAATAATAATAACGAACAATATTTATCAGAAGAGAAATTGAAATTACTAGGATTTACCTTCATAGTCATTTCAAAATACCCGAACAAAGCATTCAAGAGGCGAATTGGTTACCTCTTTCTTTCCATTAGACTCCTCACACGTTGTAAAACTCGAACAAACTCACAGAACAATGAGAAGTCAAAAGCCGATGGTGCGTCACTCTCTGGACCCATTTTAGGACTTAGTGATGAATGAGTGCATGGACTCTGACAGATGATGAAGTCAAAACCACCAAACTTTTTTATCAGTCCATCAATTTTGCTGCTTGTTAGCTTATGAATATCTTCTATCTGCTCCAATTCCCCAGTTTGTCTGCTACTGTGCCACCACATTTTTAGCATCTTTCGTTTTGTTTCACAAGTTTCCATGGAGACAACACCCTTCATATGGATGCCAAGCCGATGTAAAGCAACTTCTGCTCCACCTGTCCCGGTGAAAAGTGACAACATTGTTATTCCTTCTGGGAACATAGACTTCAATACAGAGAGATGATACCCCAAAGTGTCTACTTGGAAGCTGTATCTCAGTGAATGAAGCCTTTCTGATAAACTCCCGCAAGCTTGAGTGTGATTCAATGGGTAGCCTAGAATGAGTTCCAAATATTCTGGATCCATAGGACCCAATTTGCGCGGACCAATCCATACCAGATTAAAATTTTGGCAATGATGAAGAATCTCTCTCTTTTGTTCAGACGAAAGCAAACCTTGAGAATTAATTAGTATGCTTCCAAGCTTATCACACAGCAGAGCTATTCCGTTTGTTTCAGAAACGATGCGATTCAACTGCTTCCTGGTATCCCATGATGGCCACCATTTCTTTGTATGGGGCATTGCATCTTCTATGGACATTGGTGGCTTCGGATAGATATGAAACCTATTTTCAATTGGAAGATTATGCAAATAACCTTCTTTCCTACTCAATGGAGAGAAGAACTGAGTATTCACAAATTCAGGCTCGATAGCATATAAGAATTGAGATATTTTACCCCAAGTGTCGAAAGATACAGAAGCAACATTCCCATAGAAAAAATATGGAGGTTTGGCTACAAGGCGATCAACCCTCTCACATGAATTAGATTTTGGTGCTCTGGGAATTCCGAATGCGGTGGTTTCTGTGTTAACTTTTTCTTCTATCCATGCGGGTTCAAAATAGGAGCTCGAGTCAGTAGTATATACTGGTTTCCGCCTTTTGCCTTTATCATTTTTCTTGCAACCAATATGCCCGATCTGAGTATAATCCTCAATGTCCTCCTCTTTTGGCCTTTTTCCTCTACGAATTTCCTCCATGTTTAGATTGCTTGAGCAAAGGACAGCTTCTTGGCCAAAAGCTTCAGTTCTTAGTTTAATACCATTTGGCTGAAGTTTTTGGTCATTTTCTGTCCCTTCACAGAATCCAGACTCCCTTGCATCATGTGAAAGGTTTGTTCGAGAATGTTTTGAGGCATACTGCACAAGATCAGAAAAAAGCCTCAGCAAAAGTAATTTCTTGATTGTTCTGACTTTGTGCTAGGCATAAAGCAAACCAAAAACATTCTTAATTGATAAATTAAATTAAATTAAATAAAGCAAATGACCATAATATTTTAGGGTCCAAAGAGAAAAAACAGCACTAAAACAACAATTTCAAAAACAACTATTAATTGAATATTAACATAAATCAGATATTTTTTAACAAAGTAAGATAAAATTATTTGGTATTTCTGGCAGTTGTGCTTTAGACTTGGGTTTTTCCTTTTCCTCTTTTTCCCATCCAAGCTGAGAAGAACAACGTGCTTAGCATCCAAATCAAATGAGACAAGCTTTCATACTAAGCAAACAATTCAAAACAGGGCCTGTAAAACACTAAAAGTAATTACCAACATGCTTAGCATCCAAACCAAATGAGACAAGCTTTCATACAAAGCAAAAAATTCAAAACAGGGCCTGTAAAACACTAAAAGTAATTACACTTGAGCACCTGATCTTTTACAATATACTTCTCGCCAACTTGTTCTGCACAAATTGAGTTAGCTAGCTCTAAAACTGGTATTTCTGAACCTGAAAGACAAGTGAAAGCAATAAGTAGTTTGCAATTAGCTAAGCATTTAGGTGATTCTGGGTTGGAAGACTATTCATTACAATCTAATCACCACCACTAAAGCTTTCTTTAGAATGAAAGCAATGTTTATCTACCATAGTTACTCGGATGGGGGAAGACAAGAATAAGAGAAAATGCATAGGAACACCCCCTCTCCTCTAAAATGAAACAGAAGCAAAAAGAGAAAATGCATATTAATAGTTTAGACACATAAACCATTTTTGCCTTCGCAGGTGGAGTAGCATTGGTAATGGAACAAAGCTACAACAATAAATACTCACCAAACCTATCAACTGCTAATGAAATTTCACCCTCAGAGAAGCCCATTTCAAGTAACTTAAGTGTTTTCTCCATTGTCCCAAACAAATCTTCGTTACTAATACCCTGGAAATTAAAAGATAAAAAATATTAGATGCTGCTGACACTATATAACACAGAAACAAATGATATGATTATATAACAGCCTGTGCCATAGATGTTGACAATAAAAGTGGAGAATTTTTCTCTTGATAGATAAAGAAATACTGTTAAAAAGAAGAAGCTGCGAAGTTTGAAACCTGACAATTTTCCATTATAAATATACTTGCATCTCTTCCAATTTTGGAAATAAATGCACTAAGTGCAACAGAAGACCTCAGAAGACAAAGAAACCAAGAAAAGATGCAAGACTAAACAATCTAGATAAGACAACAAAGAAATCCCAAGTAAAGAAGCCTGGCACTGGCACCTTGAATGATACAGGTACTCTTGCATAAATACTGCACTTGGCCACAACAGGACATATATAAAATTTCATAACTTCTGGTCTCACTAGGCCTTCTCTTCTAATTTGCAACCTTTATGAAACTCTAAGATTTCTGGACTGAGCAATAACAAGAAAACACAACTCCATGTAGGTTTCAAGGCCTAACTTGCTTTTAGAAAGTAAGAAAGTAAAATAAGAGGAGATTCAGAGGAAAAGAGAGAGGAAGGAGAGAAAGAAAAGTTGTGGAGTGAGAAAGAAATCAGTTGTATATTGGTAGAAAGTATCTATTTGTACAGTAGTGATGCCTGTTTATATCTACCAGTGCAATACATGCTTCTACATATCTATACCATACAGATATACTACACTCTCTTAACCAAACAACTCTTGTTAATGATGGTTTATCATATTGATACTTAACACTCTACAATCATGAAGCAGCACAAAGCTGACAATTTATCATCTCTACAGTTACATTCAATACATACCTCATCTTTTTCGGTGTCAACCTCAAGCTCGTCATCTGTTTCCTCATCGAATTCAGCAGCTACCTGGGCAGCAGTTATGAAGTCCACTATTTCATCAACCGGAGTATCCGTACCTGACATATAACAGCAAGAAACCAACAGGACTTTTAGAATAAGAATGAAAGGAAAATGCAACAAACAGAGATATATTCAACTCAAGCAAACACAGTTACACAGCAATGAAGAAGATGAAAGAATTCAGCTTCTATTAACTAGCCTGAAACAGTCTTACAATGGAACTCAAAACAAAATACCCAAACAGAAAAACAAAAGGAAAAGAGGAAATCTGTGCAAGCACAGCCCAGGGAGCAACTCCCCTTCTTCAAGCAAACTTGAAGACCCAAAATTCCCAATTTAGTAAAGCCTGCCTAAACTCTTACTCCCCACTGAATATTTATAACTAATTCCAGCATTTCAATTACCATCCAGCCCTTGTACCACCTTTCCACGTGTATTCTCCTTTTTATTTCTAGAATATTCCTACTATTATCATTTCTCTATCAAAGAACAATTTTAATTTGTGAAGCACGAAACTGGTAACCCAAAAAGAAACAAATCCTTAGGGAACTGGACTAGAAAGTTCAAAGAGAGAATTAGTTCATTGAATGCTTTTTCCTTGAAATTCAAATTGTTGGGTAGTTTTACATACCAAGCTTTTCCATTGCAAAATCAACTTCTTGTACAGAGAAATTCATCTTAAGTAAGGAGGTCCGTTTGTCATCATCAACTCCAAATAGATCCGGCTCCTACAGAAGATTGGAGATTTTATGAAGCCAAATGATAGTACAAAGCATCCTACTAGACCATAATATACGGTCAAATAATGAGACAGTCATCCAGCTGACATGGTAATCAAATTAATGTTGCAAATAGAGTTGACAGCAATGGAAACTATCCTCATGTGAAAAAAATAAATTAATTAATTAATGTCAATATGTGAAATTTTAGCCATCAAAGCGACAGATCATCTGAAAACAGAGGTGTTAGGGTGAGATCATAGCTCATTTTCAGAGGCAATTGATTTTATGCTATATGATTCCAGACAGTGTAAATATATCCATTTATTAGATATCCTTAGCCGACTCAATAGCAAATATAAGAAATCAAATCAATAAATACACACTAGCTAGAACTTAAGCGAATTGTGAAGGTCAGAACTTTTACACCTGCACAGAAACTGGGTTGAGGAGGAACAGACAGAAGCCATTCTGAAAATGATTAATCAGAAAGAAAAAAAACATGACCAGGCATAAACATGATAAGATCATTATTAAGGGTGTACATAGACTGGTTAACCGAACCATTAGCTTAAATTTCAACCAAGTCCATATAAATTTAAAAACACTAAACACTGTGATGAAACCATTATAACTGGATAACAATTTTTAAAGTTCGGTTTATCAGTTCTTTTGGTTGACCAACAATAGGTTTCTATAATTCATTTTGTCAAACAAATACAGATAATACATATCTGATATATTATAATTTATTATTTTTTTTGAATTAACTAAATCATCAGTGACTACAAAAAATTATAATGATGAAAATAGTGATAATGATAATTAAGATACCTAATAAAACAAACATTAACTTCCAAAAAACCTAAAAATGTGAGTTTAACGGTTTCTAAATGAGAATCTGTTAAAACAGTCTGTTACCTCTTTTGGCTGAATAAATGAGGAACGATTGAGGCGATTGCTCGCAACATTGTCACCAAACGTGTTATCCAGAGAATTTGATGACTGAGGGTTTGACTTGTGATGATCCTATTTCATTTAAAAGAGATCAACCATTATTAGTTAAAACTTGCAAAATATTTACCTTATAAATATGATATTAATAAAGAAATAAATTTATGTGCCATCTCTCAATCATGAGATAATCATCAAAGTTAATTTCCAAATTTAAATGGTTCATGCTGTATTAAGAGCACCATGTCATGAATTGCTCACAATAATTCACAATACCATTTTTTTTCCCTTTGCAAATAGATATCTTTAATGTGATACATCAGCAACTTTGTGACCACCGCCATTTTTTGGAAAATATTAAACATTGTATACAAATATCTTCTCAACACAATGAATTGTGAATTTCCCATAACCACTTTTCCACTATTTGTGAGACAAAAAAAAAAAAAAGCTCCTTCAAACAAACATTTGACCATAGAAAAGTTGAAAGTGACAATGGAGTTAACAGCTCTAAATCTTGTTTTAGAGATGTAGCCCTAAATCAAGTGGAATACTGGAAAATGATCCATTAACTGAATCCATTTAGGTTAATTATGGCTTAGTTAAGTCAAGCCTTAGAAAGAGAAATCATGCATGCCACTGGGCATCAGTTCTCTGAATTCATCAATGGAAAGATGATGGTTGACAAATAATGGAAAGAAACTTTTCCTCTCAAAACTTTCCTAAACGAACTAACAATTGAAAGGAAACCAAAAAAAAAAGGAAAAATAAAGACTATTAGATGAGAACAAAAGAGAGAAAGTTAGATGAAGATGAAGATGCTTCAGTCTCAATTTAAATGAGGAATATAAAAAATATTTCTTAGAAAAGGAGAAGGGAGATGAGAAAAATAATTAAAAATAAAAACAGAAAGATAAAGAGAAAGAAAGAGAACACAAATTTATTGATCACTTACAGAACATTCCAAAAGAATCTCCAATAACATATCAGCATTCTCTTCACCTAGATGCAGGAAAAGACACTCTGATCATCTAATCTAATTCTTTAAGGAATTAATAAAACATAATCTAATTATATTAGAGTTTTATTCAAATGTATCTCTATAATTGATGCTAAAAAGAAAAAATATTAGTTCCATTAATCATGGACTATTTCTGCTAAATCAATATAATGTGTCGTTGCTCAGTATATCCATCCATGTCCATGGCCTGCACCAAACTAGAATATATTAAAAAATCTATTCGTGAGTTACATACCATTTTCTTCAAGTACTTTGTCAACAAGAGATGGTATAAATCCCATCCCAATAAAAAAAGATCTTAAATTGCTCCCAGATGAACTTGCAGCATTGTCCTGAAATAATTTAAAAAATAAAAGTGCAAGCAAATTTACATACATTATGAGAACAGATAAATGCTAATATTTCTGGATGAAGTTTTACATATGGAAAATAAGTAAACTAGAGCAACTAAAACAATCATGTGTATATATAGATAAGTAATAACCAGAAGAGTTGTAAAAGTATTACCTTTCGGTCCCCAAAAAAGGTAGTCTCATTCCCCTTTTTCATCTGTCCCAAATAGTAGCCCAGTTTCCTTTTTTTTCAGAATATAGTTGATTTGTTAATTATCTATTATGCCCCTACTTAATGTATCTTGTTATCGACAAATATTAATTATCATTTGTTAGGCTTTTCAATGTACCTCCTAAATTACGCAGGAAGAAATTAGGAAAAATGTACAATTCCAACCATATTAACTTAATTTTCTTAGTTTGTGTGAAAATAAATGTGAGCCTTTTGGGATCGAAATAAAAAAAATTGACAAGCAAATTTAAAGAAAAAAGCAATAATTTCAATAAATAATGTGTTTAACAGATACGAGCATTCCAAATTCCTGCATAACTCTCATCTATGGCCTAATACCATTTTTTGGTACAAGCTGTATGACTGGAGATTCGACATCTATGGCCTAATATGAGTAAACATGAATGTGTGCTCATTGTACAAGACTCTTCCCAGCAAACAATAAAAACACATCTTCATCAAAATCTTTGCTATATGAGGAGTAGCTGCAACTTTTCCTATGAAAGCAATGCTCTAGGAATTTTAAATGCTTTATGAGAGGGAATTGCATGGAACAATTTAAAAGGAGAGAAATGGCAAGCACATAAATAATTCTGCAAAATGTAACAGGAACTAAGGACACGAAACCCAACTACAAACAGAAAAACTAAATAAGTGAAGGAATCAACTAACCTACAACATCAAAAGTTCCCACAATTTTGCTTGATGACCTAAATGAAACACCTTATACTTACCAGAAGGAATCATATTTTTGCTAGTCTTAAGTTTGTCTAACTTGCTTAATAATTTTGCAAAATCTAACAGAAAAGGGTGTGCCACCCAAGTATGAACAGAAAAACACGAGAAGTGAAGGAATCAACTAATCTACAACGCTCTATACTCATCACAACAGAACCATCATTTAGCAAGTTCTAAGTTCAGCTAAATTTGCTTAACTAATAACTTTTGATAAAGATAGGTCAGTCACCATTTGTCAAGAATTAAAAATTAAAAACACTCACCAGAAAAGGGGACAAAAAGAAGAGAGATTGTTCATCAAAGCTCTCAAATATGAATGCAACAAACGAAACAAAAGCAAATGGGGAACTGGGATTCAAATAGAAAGATGAGCATACCCCAAGTTGCCTTGAGTACATGACATCGGATGGCAAATCAAAGTCCAAGATCTCAGACTTTGGTACTATGGTTGGATTGATATCAGGATCTGATGAACTCTCACCTTTGCAATATATTTTTGTCTCACCCTGTAAAACATAAAATGTGAGTACATGAACA
This sequence comes from Balakata baccata, assembly GCA_949630135.1. Taxonomy (NCBI): domain Eukaryota; kingdom Viridiplantae; phylum Streptophyta; class Magnoliopsida; order Malpighiales; family Euphorbiaceae; genus Balakata; species Balakata baccata. Next base: position 25,158 of record CATIWF010144861.1, read on the forward strand.
AGCAGGAAGTTGCAACTGTCTCTTATATGGACAATTTCACTGTACATACCATTTCAAAACAAAACCTTCAAGCTGCGAAAGAGTTTGGTAATGGAGAACCAGAATGAATGCAAACGGAGCTATATTTCAGTCCCCTGCAATATAAATATTCTTTAAATTGAACATACTTCTGTTTCATAACTGTGGGAACTCTTTCCACAGAACCCTAGGGAGTTGGGTTGCAAACACAGAAAGGCTATCTAATTAATTTCTTCATATAAAAGTCATGAAAAGCCCATGAAACTACAATACAGTTCTAGTTTTAGTCTGTTTTTAAAAATTTCACAACTATCAGACTAAAAATTGAAGAAGACAGGAAATCAAAGTACTATACGCATTTCCTTGTCTTTTCCTTTTCTTTTTCCCCTCTTCTCCTGATAAGCAAATAATTCAGGCTCAAGCATTTAAGAATGCAGAAAAACAAGTTGAAAGAAAAAAGTAAAATTTAAAGATGATTCACAAAGAAAAGCCGCAAGAAAAAATCGCAACCAAAATTACTGAAGCCAGAATCTCTCGAATACACCATTAACGATGGTAACAAGAAGAGGATCAAAGTGCATGTATTTTGACCTGGTAGGAGACTTCACCGATGAACTTAACAACAAACCTAGGAGCGGCGGTTGGACCATACCATGGCAGCGGTCACCGGAAAAATATGGTTGGAAGCTCAACTGTATAACCAAAAATTAAAAGAGAGGGAGTGAGTGACTTGGTGAAAGAGTGAACTCTTTGGCCCATACCATACGAGATTGATTCGTATCAACCGAATGAACGCTCATTGCTGGTCTTTCCTTTCCCAGATTAATACAGTGAATGCATCGAATTTTGTTAAATTATTTTCATTCAATAAATAAATATATTATATTCATATTTACAATTAAATACTTTCTTACTAAAATCCATACAGCATCGGCGCTCAACGGTTTCTGACTGAAACCGGACCAAATTCGTTGAGAGGCCATTTTCGGGCCGGTTCAGCCGATTCACAAACTGTGAACCGTCAATTTCGGTTCAGAACCAGCCCCTTAACGGTCGTTTAGATTTTTTTTTATTTTAAAAAATTAGAAAAGATAAAAGATAAAAATGCTACAACGGAAAAATAACCCTTATAATTTAAGAGTTTTTTTTACCTTTTCATCTATATAATTTTTTCTATAAATACATTAATTTATTTCAATTTCATTTTTTTAAATTTTCTCTCAATCTAAAATTCATTCAATTCTATCTGCATACTTTCTTAAATATTTATTAATTTATTTACCGATTATTTTTTTCTCTCTTAAATTTTTCGAAACTCTATAATTCTCAAATTTTTCTCTCTTTATCAATAACAAGCAATAGTGGAAAAAGTTATTTCAATTCCAATAATTTTTTTGTAAACATAAAAAATTATGATAATTTTATTAATGTAAATGATGAAAAAGAGGAGATGGTGAACGAAATAGCTCCCAAACACACCACTACCATTTAAGAAAGCAAAAAAATGACGGATAATATTATAACAAATATAAGTTAAATATCAAATCAAAAACTCCACTTCTTTTATATTTTTCAAATTCATTTCAAAAATATACAAAAGATGATGGTCAATTAAAAATTGTCTGTAACTATTGTAGCCAAACTTAAAAATTTAAATAAGGAGATTAGTATAGCATTTTTAAAATGCATTTGAAAAATAAATATATAACTCAACTTGACATCGAAAAAAACAAACTAAAATCTCTGGATTTACAGGTTTGTTTTCTAACGTATAAATATAAGGAGAGCAAATAGTACAAATATTAAATAGTACAAATATTGGAGTGAGGGATTCCTGGACGGCGAGATTTTCCATACACCGAATTCATGCTCATCATACTCACATCATCATGTCCCTTGTTACTCTCCATTGCATGCCTAAACTCCAAATTGGCTTATATTATGGCTTCGATTATCATCGTAATCATGATGATGATGAGGAGGACCATGTGAAGCATGCATGGCTTCTACATCATAGTAGTTATGAGATTCAAATGTATGCCCATCATGACTAACATGATCACGAAGATGGTGATGATGATGATTCTTGGATTGTTGCAAACCTCTATTGAAATCAAGACTAGGCAATTTGTTAAGAGCAGAAGCATGTTTAGATTCTTGAATTGTTTCCATGGAAGTGGATTTCTTGGTTTCTCGAGCATTTGAATTCTGATTCACTTTGGCAAGATCTTGGAAAGTGAGATTCACTGAATGATTAGGGATTCCTGAATACACTTCTTCATCTCAATTATTTCGATATAATAATGAAAAATATAAATAAGAAATGAAAAATAATAAGGATAGAAAATTTATCTTTTAGTTTTAATGAAAAAAATTATTTTAATAATTTTTGTTAAACTGTTTTAAATCTCGCTACTAAACGTGTTCTAAATAACACTCTTAAACGTGTTTTATTTAAATTGTATAATAAAAATAAAAAAAGAATTGTGCAAAATTTTTTGTTCTTTGAATGGACATGTTGCAATTTATAATGATATTTGAAGCAACAGTGGCTCATATATTCATATATGAGTAAAACATATCATTGAATTGATAATAATTGTATTATACAAAAAATATTACTTGCATTTAGAATATTTGATGATAAATATACAGCCGATAATATTTTTAAAAGGATAAAAATATTTTAAAAGAATTTGATTTAGTTAATAAAAATTTTTCAATCGGTTTTGATAATGTGGCGGCTAACACTGTTTTTATTAGAAAGCTTCAGTTTATATGTCAATTTTATATTGCTGAAAAATTTTTTCATATTAAATATGCATGTCATGTTTCAAATTTGTGCGTGTAAAATGATTTAAAATTATTGGGTGATACAATTGAACTAATAAAATAAGTAATCACATACTTGCATAGATCTTTCCAAAATATGAAATCATGAATTTGATTTTGTTGTGAAAATGGCAAAAAATCAAAAAAATTTCCACAAGATATATCAACTCGTTGGAATTCTATAGTTGAATTAATCAACGAATCATACGCATATAAAGATTTATTCTTCTCATTTGTTTACATTTGTCACATTAATATATATGAGACATTTGTAAAAAGATTTTATAAATTTTAAAAATTTTTATTGATATAACGTATGTGTTAAGTGATGTTATATATTAATAACATTGAGACATTTGTAAACATATTTTATAAATTTTAAAAGTTTTATTGATACAACGTACGTTTTAAGTGATGTTTATTATCTTACAAGTCAATTATATTTATTTCAATATATTAATATTGTTGATGTATTTAAATAATATATATATATATATAT